>CALYOO010000142.1:51322-74321 GCA_945261195.1 Cryptosula pallasiana
TTCTACACAGTAACATCTCCACATTAAACTATAATTGCAATTACGATTTGACAAAAATCTCAAAATGGTGTGTTGACAATAGAATGATTATCAATACTGACAAATCGCATTTTCTTTTGTTTAATTATCATAATAGTTTGCATAGTTTCCTTGTCACTTTTGAAGGTAAAAACTTGATGCGAAAAAACAAAACGAAACTTTTGGGTTTTATGATAAATGATAGGCTCACTTGGGATGACCATATCTTAGTAACGGAAGCCAAACTTCGTAAAAACATAAACCTCCTGCAGCTATCACGAAACTATCTTACTAACAAATCAGCGAAAGCTTTTTACTATCACTTTATATTCTGTCACCTGGTTTACGGTATAATTATTTATCACAATCTATCTCCTAAATACCTGTCAAAATCTTTATTTTCATTACAGAAAAGAGCTTTTCGATTGATAGCAAATGTTCATACCATTCCTCTTTCGTTAATTAGAACAAATGACATCGCCACTTCAATTCAACTTTTACCATTACCAAAATTGGCTCAATATTTTACGGCAATCACTGGTTTTAAAATTTTTAATAATATTTTTCCTAGCTTTATTTCTGTTGATTTTACCACCAGTCGTAACTGCAATTTTAATTTTCGTAACTGCAAGAAACTTTATGCCAACACACCAGCTGCAATAGAAACACATATATCTACCACATTCAACCAACTGCCTACTTCTCTGAGAATCTCACAAACCCTGTCTGTTTTCAAATCAAATTTATTCAATTATCTTTTAAATACCAATGGAGAATTATTTTAAACAAACTGTGTTTGAGTAGACTTCTTTTTTTTTTCTGTGTTCATTTTATTTTCTGTTTCATTTTTGATTTTTTGTTTTTCTTTTAGCTATGGCACTTTATGAAAAACATTTTTATAAAATGATATTGATGCCAATAAAGTATTATATATATATACAAGTCCACAACATATTTGTTGAGAAAAAAGGAGATATAATATTGGAATTTTTGCTTCAGATTGTAACCACTAGGTTTAAGGGTATAAAAAGATTGGGTGTTTGTGAAGACCAAAATTCATTAATTTGGTTTGTTTATTAGTTTAAAAAGCCAAGATTTATTGCTGGGGTCAATGCAACTTAAATTTGCAATTCAGGAAAAAACTACTATGTCGAACAAACTAAAGCTAAGTGTAGAAGAATAATGTAAAACAATGTTCAGCCTGAGCCATCTGAAAGTCTACTCTTGCTCAATAGAAAAATATTAGTAAAGTTTGCAGGTTTCAAGGAGGAGATTCAAACTTCAGGAGTTTTCAGATAGTTCAGCAGTTTTCAGTAGCAGAGAAAATCAGTATTTGAAAATTGTGTGGGTCCCTGAAAAATCAAGAGACATGACAGGTCTGGTCCACAATTAAAAAACATTCTCAGGTTTGAACCTGAAACACTCTAAAACATACTAACTAGTATTTTTAAACTCAAAAGGAATTTTGCAACCCCTGATCTGTTCCCACTTTATCCTCCCCTTTTACTTCAAGAGCTTTTCACTGTGGCGTGCTCAGTTTAGTGGCATTACATTATGTCTATTGAATGATTTGATGCCACAAAATCTGAGCACACCGCAGTGAAGAGCTTTTAAAATAACTTCTTTCACCTTCCCTTGCGAACCAACTTGGCAGATCAATATAACAATAATATCAAAGTAACAATAACACTAGCCTTCGCTTCAACATTGCCCAAATTTTACCGTTACTTCTCAGTTATTTTTTCAATTTTGGTTTAGAGCTGTCATGTAACACCGAGATATACCAGTCCTTAGCGTAAGTTTTTTCAACAAAAAGACTAAAGAATTTTTCATCGCTTAAGATTGAAGATTTGAAGATTGCGTTGTCAAGTCCGAAGATTCTGAAGACAGCCTCATGTGCAGGGAGCCCCATAAATACATTATTCCTATTTATGATTGTTAATAACTATTATGGTAACTCACACACATCCGATCAATCGATATAACAATGTTTATTATGTTTAAAAATTGTTAGTTGTATTAAAAGCAGGATTCGTTAACCGTTACTTTAGTTATTATACTATTATTATTATTATTGCTGTTGTAATATAATTATTATTTAGTTTTTGTTTACTGTCATTGTTGTAACAAAAACCCACCTTATTTTCAGGTTTAAATCTGTAAGGCCTTAAAGCTAACAATTATGGCGGAGACGCACCCGAGTTTGATGAGATTGGTGAAAAACTTAAATAGTTTGAAGACAAATGCACAGCCGGATTTATAGATCACGGTCTACAATTTTAGGATCTCTGCAAAAGCATGAAAACAACTGTCTATGCAAATGAATTAGCAACAACTCGCCATTACACGCACTCGCCTATGTCATCTCTTTTGGTACAATGGATGACTTGTGTTTTGGTATGATAGAGAAACAGTGTTGTAGTTTTTACTTGTAGAAGGATTTACCAAACGGTGATTTACATGTAATACACTATAAAAATTTACACTATGCTAGTTACATTTTCTCACAAAAACTTGTTTATTAGGACCTTAAACATTCAGATAAATAAAAATCTCGCTGATTGCAGGTTATGACAACTTATGATAACACACCTTCCAGATAAGTGAGCTCAGTTGATAACACACCTTCCAGATAAGTGAGCTCAGTTATCTCACATGGAGCTGTAATGGCATCAAGTTTGCAGAAGCGTCGCAGCACTGCATTCACTGTGTCATAGCAGACATCACAAAGAACATGTACTTGTGGGGAAGCACGCTGTAGGATCTGGTTGGGGTGAGTAAGGGTTGGTAAAAAAGACTGGAGAAATAACAGGTATATCTCTGTCAGAGGGTCCTTGAACAATTTCCTTAATCTTCTAACCTTTGCGTCATTGATCTCTACACATACAAATTTAACATGTTATTGCATAAATTGGAGCAAAGTGAAGTTCTGCATCTCTTTAAAAGTTTATCACTATACTTTGCTACTGGGTACAGACACTGAAATACCCAGTCAGATAAACAAATAAATATTGTAAAAAGCTTGGCTAGGTATTTGTAGCAAGATAACGTAAATCTAACAATACATCATATGATTTGACTCCATTGCTTCAAAAAACTTTTGACCTGGATCTGGCACGCCCAGCCAAAGTATCTTTCAAACCTGCACATGAATTTGTAATCTGAATTCCCAAAATTTTTGATGGAGAAACACAAATTCTATAGCCCTACCAAAAAATTTTTATCGAAGCGGGAAACATTACCTGATGATATAAAGTAACTTTTGGGAGCTTCATACAATTGTAAGATTCTCTCTATAACCCTTTCAAGTGACAGCCACCTGGTGCATACAGTTTGAGAATAGTTTTACAGTCTATATCCAGAAATTCGCAAAAAGAAGCAAACTTTTTCTAGACTTAGTTTGTGAAGTGGGTATATATATCGGATATTAAATCTTCTACATCAACCCCGTCTTTCTGTAAAATGATGCAATTACAACAAACTTTTTTTTTCACACCTTGAATCTACAGTGTAATAAAAAGGCGATCAGTGAAACTTGGACAAGTTTTACCACATAATAGCGAAGCAGATTATTCAAGTATATGATTTTCAGTATATAGCACATATCTATGATTTTTGAATGAGCAGGTAAAACAATGCAAAATAACATCTGAGCTACATATCATAACTACCTGGAAAACCTTACATCCTTTAGACGCAGCATTGTGCAGAATATGGCACATGCATCCTACGACATACACTGCCGGGTTATCTCTCTCAATCCTAGTCTTAACCCTGTTGTTACAACCCATGTTTGCTGCGGTACTATCCAAACCCAGAGACACACAGTTTTGCAAATGTACTTCGTGCTTTTGAAGTAATGCTGTGATACCATCGTACATTGCTGCAGATGCAAAACTACCAAATTACAGTGTTGCAATATAACAGACAATTGAAGTAACATATGCTGTGCAGAGGACCTCAAGCGCATACAAATATGTGGTAATCAAGAAACTACAGTATCATATACACAATACAAGGGTACTCATGTCACAAATAAATAATGAAGTATTTATTAACACAGCAGCAATATATGCTATAAATCCAATGTGCCACAAGCATTTGAAGTGTTTAATACTATAAGGTACCTTCGGCAGTGCTACTAGTTCCTGTGCAGATATTAAGGAAACGTGTTACAACACCTGTCTCCCAAGTGCCTGGAATACTGACAGTCACAGGAAACATTTTCTTTAAACTGTTATCATTAGAACCATCAGTACATAAAGAGTAGGGAGCATTCCTCATCTGTTCCACAAGCTTGGATCTGGAAAAAACAAAGCAGGAGGTAAAAGCCTAGTTATCGAATAAATGGTTCAAAACAATATTTTGTATTCTATTAGAAACTTCAATTATTGGCTTGTGAATCTCACGTTACCATGATTCAAAATGGTAAAATGTATAGGCAACTGAGATATGAATGCTGTTTACATGGTGGTAAAAACTTTTTTGCTTTCATTTGAAAACTTGCATAACACTTTTTTTACTGGCAATCATCTGCGAGAGTGGAGACCAGCACTTTCATCTTTGTACGACCAGCAGCATAAAATTTGCCATCAGTAAAGGAGGTGTTGATAAAATATGTCAGATCATCCGCAAACAATAAAGGAATATTGTTCTTGGCAATCCAGTTAGCCGCTCTGAGTTCTGATTGGATAGCCTAAAATCAAATTACAGGATGTATGCAACTGAAATTTCATTGAAACATTTGTAGGCAAACTTTACATAGATGAAACATGTTGGACAAGCTATTTGCATTTAATTGATAAAAATGAATACATCAACGTTTATTACCTTGGTAATTTTGCTTGCTCTTGCAAGATCTCGCATGCCCTCTTATGACTATTGGAATTTAAATGCCTAACCACATCTGCATGGTTCAATACATACAGGAAAATGGCAGCCAGTAACTACACTAAAAATAGGAGTGTATATTAACAATTGTGAAATAAATACCGAGTAAAAATTAATAGAAAAATTAAAGATGAGATGTAAAATTATTTACCGATGTGTTCATACTTTACTATCCATTCAGCTTTAAACTCTAGTGGTACTGCTAGCAAATGATACGCTCGATTTCTTTGGAGGTGGAGAGCTAGTCAGATCAATATCTTCTGTAAAAATCATTCATAATCAGAATTTTGTTGATGCATTTGTTGGTGTGCAGACACAAAATACTGTCACAGTGTATTGCATTTATGATGCTGAAAAGAGGATATATTATGTTACACACATTTTACAGTTATAGATTGACATGTTTTATATTAGACCGATGCTAACAAACACCAATTGAGCAAAGATAGCTCAAATATAGTATAAAGATAGCATAGCAAATCAACAAGGACAGCAACTAATATTTTTGACACATTTTTTGTGTCACAGCATCGATCAAGTCAAAAATGGCGAGAGATGAATTTTTATTAGTCAGAGCTACCCTTGTAAATGGAGATAAGGCTTCATGCTTTCATGGAAACACCTCAACATTATTAGCTAACAGTGGAAGCGTAAAAGTTCATAAAATGAACACACATACCAATGACCAATTCGTGATGAGTGTCAATCTCCCTATTACATATAAACAGCGGTTGCAGTACACAAAAAATGATGTAAGTTGATGAGAAAAATCTGCATGAGATATAATTCTAAATGTAAATCTAAATGTGAAGAACATCTGCCTGTCTGTGTGTCTGTCTATAAATGGGGTCATGTGTGTGTTTGTCATTCCACCTTGATAAATGCTTAACAGCTACAACTGAAGGAAATAAAAACTTATTATAACTCTCCATTAAACTAATCTAGTGTAAGACAGGGGTTTAAATTTCCTATTTGTTATTAAACCGGATATTTTGGTGTATTCAGCATTTTAAAATGGTCAAAACGAAACAAATTTCAATGATGAGCATCAGCGGTTTTAATACTTCGCGTACGCGTAATAGCGTAATTCTACGCGTAATTACAGTCGACACCTCAAAAGTTAATCTCCATACTATACAGTGCCTATGCACCTACATGCCTTTTCTAACAGCATGTTCTAGACTTCCTGATTGGATGTATTTATAGTTTTTAACTAATCAGTGCTTCTCTGACAAACCCTTACTTTCTTACTGCCAATTGGATGTTTTCGTAGCAGGGATCCAATTACATTGCAGTTGACAGTTTCCATCTTTTTATTCTTTCACTCTAATTCAGAAGAAAAGAGACAGCATCTTCGTTGAAAATGGATATTGGTGAGTTCTCAATGAGTTAAGACTGGGTATCAGACCAAAATCTTATAATAATAGACAATAATAGATAATAGATAATAATAGGTAATAATAGATAATAATAAGAGAAAATAATAATAGATAACAATAGATAATATTAGATAATAATAAGTAATGATTGATAATAATAGATAATAATAGAAAATAATAGATAATAATAGATAATAATAATAGATAATAATAGATAATACTAATAATAATAGATAATAATAGATAATAATAGATAATAATAGATAACAATAGATAATAATAGATAATAATAGTGAAACAAACAGTTTCACTATTTTGTCCACTTGCCTCCTCATCTTTATGGCTTGCTATCAGTTTCAGGCAACCGTGTACCCGTATTGTTTATACTTTATGGACCCATGTTGATGGTTAATTAATGTGTCGTCTTTCAGGTGGGTTCAAAAATTTGGGCAACACCTGCTATATGAACTCAGTTGCTTCGATGCTGATTCACTGTGAATCATTTTCTAAGTCAGGTATGTAGGCCTTAGGCCCACCTCCATGAATTTATGTTACATGAATTTGTCTTATGTTGTCATGATGTGTCAGTTCTTTTTATCATATAAATGGCCAATGTGACTTGTGGGTATTTTCTTCATTATTTCAGTGAATTGCTCAAGCAACAGCTGTGTGTTGTGTTCCCTGAAGGCATGCAAGCCAATGTTATGTTCAGGGCAGGCTGTAGCTCCCAACGAGGCTTTAAAACGGATGAAAGGTAAGCTTTACTGCTGATGCATTGCAATTAAACAACACTGCACCTGTAATGAGAATGAAGCATGCTGGAATACTTCAGTAACACGTGTCTTCTGATTTTCCCTTCCTATTATCTTAAACTGACCCAACAGAAATTCACTTTGCATGCATTTCGCTGTTCAGGTAACCCTTCAAAATTGATTGAATCTAATAAGTCAAGTTTCAAATTGGAGAGGGCATGACTACTGAAAGTCCACATTACGCTCAGTAGACTACCATATTAGCTGTGTTTATGCCTCTCACTAGGGTGCTAGCTAAGATAGGTGTTTCGTATTGTTCTTGTAGTGACTATGCCATCTCTGAGATTTGGACAAAAACAGGACGCGCATGAATTCTTAATGAACCTACTGAATGAAGACTGCTCTATGTGAGTGTCATATTCAGGTGCATAGATTCACAACCGGGACTACCCGAGTACTTAAACGTGCTGACAATGTCCATTGCGATGGATATCAATAGTTTACATTCACCTACATTCATTTACATTCATGTTGGCTGTTTATTGGTCCTTCTTATCATAACGTTTTTACTGCTCTCCTTATCAGTAGGCTTCCTCCATACTTCTACATTTTGTTCCAACCCTTGCAATTTTCTCTCATCACTGTATAGTCCAGCTGATACCCACCTACATGTATTTATAATAACATTTGTAATCACATGTCATTTGCTTCTCTTTTAGAAACCAGCTTTGTAGACATATGCATGTCACAACAACTCTATGCATGGCCTGTGGTGTTGGTGGCACAAGAGAAGAGACCATGTTTGACCTCCCTTTAGCCATACAGGTTTGAAAAACTAAAATTCCAGTTTGGGTGAACAGTTACATGTAGCTCTGGGGTTGTATTTGGTTATTAACCATATCCACAGGACTGCCATGGTGCACACACCCCGGCGAACATAGCGAGTTCTTGACAAGAAGTCGTCGGGATGGCGGCGGGTAGACTGAAAGCGTTAACGATTCTGCATGACAACACTGTCATTGAGTTCTAAAATTTTTTAGTCTTTTGCACAAAACTCTAGAGATCAATGCTTGATAAGTTCTTATGGACTAATTTTTACAGTCTGTAGACATAGGAATTCTCTACGTTGTCTCAACCGTGTGTCCATGACAATCCAGTGATATTGTTTAGAAAGTCTAGCCGAATTTTTAAATGCTTAGCGTAAATGAGAGTGAAAAGTGTTAGTGATTGTTCTTAGTAAAATATGCCATAAAATCTGGGCATAAAATCACCAACATGTAAATGTAAAATATAATCCTGTCTTTCACTACCTTACATCCAGAAAAATTAGCTAGCAGAAAGTTTGGATCTCTGTCTTGTGCTACATAAATAAGCTACTTGAATTTAGCTACTTGTATGAAGAAAGATAAAATTGCTGCAGAAAGTTGAGCTCTTTTTACTTCCTGCTGTATGATAGTATACATATGAATTTATATCCGCTATTTTCATATTCACTAGTGTTCACCTGTCATCTGTATTAGCTACAGAAATATCAGCGCTTTTCACAGGTGGCGGGTCAGAGCAGTTTTTTTGCGCTTTAAAACGGCTGAACAATTTACATACTGTTTGAACTCTTTTGAAATAGTTTGAAGCTTTTCAAAGCCGCTGAATGCTTAGTGAAATCGTTCGTGGCCTTTGAAAATCCAAGCCGATTCACTTATGAGCTCTAATGATCATAGATCTACAGCTCATTTATGATTTACAATGTTTTTACTAAACAACGAACAGTTGAATTTTTTTTAAAATAAATCAATAAACAAATTTTTCAATTTATTAAATATTATTTGTTTTATAGTATTTTGAATGATGAATACAACCTAATTATAATTGCAAAAAAATAATTCTACAGATTATATTCAACAACAGTTTTATAGATATAGTAATTTTCTCTATGTCTGTGTTGGGAAAGTTGCATAAGTCTATAAATAAAATGATGACGATCACTTTTGATTCGAAAGCGATGTGCTTTGCAAACTTTTCCGACTATTTCAAAATAGTTTAGACTATTTTAAAACAGTTCAGACTATTTCAGAATAGTTCATACAAATTGTAAATAGTTCATACTCTTTCTAAAGCATCATTAGGGTTTGCAGTTTTTTAAATCATCTGAATCATTTCTAAGCCGTCTGAAGTATTTGCAAGCCAACTATACAGTTTGCAGAATTTACGATTGTGAGACAGGAAAAAACAGTTTTATAGCGTGAATCCCGAAACTGCTGAAGCCGATGATTAATTTATTATAACCATCGAGCCCGTTTTTAAACATAGTTTCTTGGGCTATATTGTAAAGGATTTGTATAAGTGATGCGATTGCTCAACACCTTCACCGGACCACTGTTTACTTTAGCCTTCCTAAGCTATTGAGCACTAGGGCTAATGGTAGCGAGCCGTACCAGTGTCAAGGCACAACCCGTTATACAGCGTCTACCAACCAGTGGTATAGCTCTGCCGTATACCGTATTTAGTCAATTATTTAATTACACTGTCTCAATACGGGATACTTTTCTTACACAATACAGGGATCTGTTACACAACACAGCCAGACCTGTTTCCACTATCGATTCTGCTTAGCACGTGTATAGGTTTCAGCAACTGATAGACTTTCAACAACGTTAACTTCAGCAATCAAGTTGGGCAGACTTGCAACAATTACGAAGAGTGTAGTTAATCTTTGTTTAATTATTTAGCAAGTGTAATTCTGCTTCACAAGTTGTACAGTACCAGGAGATTTGTAGTTGACACCAATAACATAATCTTCGATAACATCCAAAAGTTACAACAGCGAGAGGTGTTTCGAAGCGCTTTGATAATCCTGACACATTTCACAAAACGACTTAGACTTCCAGCTAATGATTACGAGGAGTCACAACGTTACCCTACGCTTACAGTGATTCAACTCTTGCACAACTACTGCAAGAACTCTTAAGGTTTGGGCGATTTGCCCTACTAGATACAAAAAAAATTATGCAAATCACGCAGTTTAAAGCCTCAACATACAATTGGATAAAAATAGTATAATATAATTGGCTAACTCAAAAATAACTGTTAGCAATACAATACAAGTTGCACACAAAAGCGCCAGACATAGACAGGAACATACAAAGTGAACGTGTGCATTAACAACTACGCACACCAACGGTAATAATAATATTTAATTGCTAATGTCAAGATGGACGCCGGAACGATTCCTAGTAAGAGGTTCTATACTTTTACTGTCCAATACGTCCTTGGGATCCGTTGGTACGCAGGCTCCCAGGTTGCTAGGCATCCTGCATACATCTTCTTCTATTCAATGTAAGACAACTCCTGGTGTAACTGCGAACACACGATTGCTCACCGAAATCCACCACAATATTACTACAATTACCCAATTATTTTCAATGCAAAAAAAAATTGCTTAGCAAACCATCTGGACTATTTCATATCCGTTCATGGGCTTTGAAAATGAAACCGTCTAACGGTATGAGCCACCATGGATATATCTATTGCGGAAACGTGTCATTGTCATAATCTACTTCAATAATGTAGAATTGAAAAGGCCAAATTCTCGGATAGATCCATCAAGTCGGAAATGCGACTATATGATATAGACAGCATTTATCTAATAATTGGACAGGTGAGTATCAAATTAACAATAAAACTGCTAAGGGAACTGGGACCTGGTTGTAGTTGTCTCCCAACTTCTGACACAAATAAATATTCAAACTCTATTATTGCCAGCAGTAAGGTTATTATTTAAATATTGTATGTTATCAAGAGTATTCGCAACCTCTGATCGCCGAACACATTGCAATAACAATAATCAAACCGGCAATAAATTTAACCAATAAATAATCCTTTTGTTCGGAACTCATGAGTCAACAAAAAGTAGTTCCATGAATAAAAGAAAAATAACGAGTATTTATTTGTATTGTTCGTAGGTCGCAAATGAAACTGAACAATGAATAAATAATAACGAGCAACTTAATTTTTTTATTTTCAAAGACCCATTTTACATCCTTGAAAAATAATTCAAAATAATTGCAAGCGCTCAAAATGTACTAAATTGAAGGGCGGCTTTACTATCTCAGTTTATAGCAGTTTAAATTTTCTTGTTTTTTCATTATTTGAAAAATTGGAAATTATCTTCTGCATGATTTTTTCGGTAAACTATAGCATTTCAATGAATAATTATGTTGTTCTAAACCAATGTTCCCTTGCATACGCGACGTATTGAATTACAAACACCTATTAATTTTTGTATTTTGTTCGACGAACAGGTCGCGTATACTCTTAATATCATGCTCAAATTGATTGTTTATTTAATTTATTGTTTATCCTCAAGTTCAATACTAATGCTGCGGGTGTTGGATAACGAGTTTGTCTGTTATAGGAAGTTCAAGGCTAATATAGGTTCTATCGGTATTTGCGTAACCAAGGAATACGGGTGCCTACACAGATTGCGGGAACTTGGGCTTACTTTGCAAGACCCGGATCACTGACGTCATCCTGAGGAGCGCGCCCTTCTTGACTTGTTAGTTGCTGGTGGGTAGACGTGTTTTGTTTCTTCTCTCCAAACCCTTCATCTAACATGGCGCAGTCGGCAGGATACGAACCTATGCGGACAAAGGGTTGACAATGGGGATTGGGAGGATAGGGAGCAGCCTGTTATAGAGGCAAGGGAAGAAGCCCCTGAGCCTAATGATGCTCTGAAAGAACGGGGTAACGTGAGACGCAGTGAGGTCACGTCCAGAGGTAGCTCAGGTCCTTTTAGACAGGTACCTGAGGAGGCTGCAACTACGAGGTCAGGCAGAAGGGTGCATCGCTGTAGGTATCAGGATACACTGTATTATAAATGATTCTGTTTGTTTTACAAGGGTACAGAGGTTTACGACTACAAGATTTTGAAGTTATGACAGAGAGCAGTTCGAGAGCAGATGGTAGTGGTGCAGAGGGTAGTGGGGGTGAGCGGCGACGCTCAGAGAGTGAGGACGACGGTGGCTTTACCGTGGTAGATAGGAAGAAGAAAGGTAGTAAGAAAGGCAGTGCTGCCACAACAGGTGGTAAGGTAGTGAGTGGTGGAAGTGTGAAAGGTGCAGGGAAAGTGGTAGAGCCCAAGAGGAATGTGCTGGGAGAGAGGTGTATGCAGTGCAAGGCTGACCATGTGGCGAAGGATTGTCCTAACCTCGTGTGCAACCGGTGCAAGCAGACAGGTCACTGGGCCCGCAGCTGTCCGCATGAGATATGTTGGTGGTGTGGTGCTGTAGGATATAAGGATGAGAAATGCACTGAGGGCGGTGAGGCATTTCATGGTGGTAGTAAGAGGAAGATGGTGGAGAGTGGTGCGGCTGAACCCACTGCAAAAGCTAGAGCCACTTCAGGGTGCGCTACAGCTGGTGCTAGGGGTCACAGCAGTGTGGTGAAAGGGAGACAGGTACCGGGAGAGAGCGAGGAGTTTAGTTGTAGATTGTCCGAGTTCTTGGTGAGTGAAGGTGTTTTGGGTGATGAGGACTATGCTAGTAGACGTGCGCGTCGTGAGGCTGAGAGGCAGAGAGGGTGTATCATATGTCGATGCAGAGGTATGAGCAGGGTGTGAGGGAGCTCAAAGAAGAGCAGGAATGTACCTTGGTGATAAAGCAGGCTGTGGCCAAAATGAGGAAGTTGAGGTCTGGGGCTGGTAGCAAAGTCCTATCGACGGTGGTGTGTAACACCCCGTCGAGTTCCGCTGTGAAAGCAGCCCCCGCACCTAGTGTGGAAGGCTCTAGCGTCCAGAGGGAGGAGTCCAAGACCCCCTCGGGCTCTCAGAGCAGTGCCAGATGGGTGCACGAGGTAGAGGAGGCAGAAAGGGCGACCGGTGGCAACACCAGTGTTAAGGTTGAGGTTCAGCAGGAGGTGGATAGGGAAGATAGCGTGGGGGTTAACCCTAGTGCACCACTTCAAAGGGAAGATACTGGGCAGAGAATTGCTCTGGTTGACCCAGCAGGAAGTGTGGTACAGGAGCAGTCGGGGCCAGCTGCTCCTAGGGATAGTGGAATTAACGGTAAACCCCTAGGGGTTGAGTTGGAGTCGAGGGATGTGGTTCGACAGGGTGTTGGACGTCCAGAGGACGATCTGATGGAAGTCGCTAAGGGTTCAGACTGAGAGCTGTGAGGTAACGAGGGACACTTGGTAAGGAGGTTAAGTATTAATAAGGTGTGTATATGTTACAGGTAATAATCTCAGGTATGTATGGTGTGTGGCTTTGTTTTCACCCCTGGTATTTAGGCTTGACATATGATTTAAGGCTAGTGCTTCAGCTAACCATGATTAGTTGGGCTGGATCGCACGCAATGGTAACTGGTTCCATGGTATGATGTCAGCTTGATTGCTCACTGGGTTTACAAAAGGGGGGGGCATGTTGGATAACGAGTTTGTGTGTTATAGGAAGTTCAAGGTTAATATAGGTTCTATCGGTATTGGCGTAACCAAGGAATACGGGTGCCTACACGGATTGCGGGAACTTGGGCTTACTTTGGAAGACCCGGATGACTGACGTCATCCTGAGGAATGCACCCTTGTTGAGTTGCTAGTTGCTGGTGGGTAGACGTGTTTTGTTTCTTCTCTTCAAACCCTTCATCTAACAGCATGTACACTGCCTGTACACCAGCTGACACCAATCTGACCAGCTTTTGAAAAACACCAACTTGTTAATTGGATAATAATTACCGAAAGTTGAGAGACTACCGCCCACTATGGTTATGGGTCTATGCCTTTTGCCACTTTATTTAATGGAAAGTACTAATATAACAATATATGATCGTTGGCTAGATTTTAACCAAAACTGATTGAGATGACTAGTAATAATTTGCGTCCATAGAAAATGATAACACTGGAAAACTTTTCTATTGATAAAATAGCCAATTTTCAATTTGCTCATGAGTCAAAACTGGGAAGTGGTATTATGCCCGGAGATTGGTTTACTTGTTCCAACCAAACAATTATAATTGTGCAAAAAAATTAAAAATTTAAACTTTATGATTCCTAACGACATCACTTGAATATATATTTACTTTACATAGATGAGGCAATTACTTGTGTATGCCTTTCAACAGAATTCAATTTTTCTAGCAGGCAGAAAGAACACACGGTATGATGATGTTGGCAAGAAAATCATGGAAAAGTTTCTACCTTGGAACCACCATACGACGATTGCGGCTCAAGTAAACGCAGATGGCAACTGTTTCTACCATGCTGTCTCTTTAGCAGTGTATAATGACACTATGCAAAACTACCTGCTAAAACTTATAACTCTATTCGAAGTGTACAGCCATTCAAAGTATTACCTACAAGGTGAAAGGCTAAGCGAAAACTATACGGGGGCTTAGGAAGGCTTCGCTAATTTCACAAAAGAGCAGTTGCTCAGGTAAGAAGGAATAACAATTTGTGAATAATGAGCCGAGTCATCAACTAGTGAGCATAAAATGAATTCAAATTTGACATTAAGAAATTGTTAGTACAGAACACCTACTCATCACAATTTAATATTAACCATCTATCTTGAGCAAATGTCTAAATGAGCTTTGGTGTGCTTATGAATAAACTGATATAGCTGAGAATCTACTGCTCACACAAAAATGTCTGTAATGGGTAAACCAACATTTGAGCTAAAGTAGGACTACAATATAATTGTCAGATGTTGGACATGGAGGATAATGTGAGCTAACAGGATAATTGCAAGATGTCCATGTGTTTAGGGAGATTGGTACAGACAGCAGGTATCAAGGCGTCACAGCATTTTTTGCTGTATAAAATGTCATAGACGGGGCAGTAAGCTCCATACATATCCAGTAATGAGACTGGATGTTGCAACAGAACTAACATACAACTTCGTAGCCAACCCTAGAGATCAGTCAAGGGAAATTGACGCTGTTCTTCTGTGGTCAGAGATGCAGTTAAATACAGTTGACATTGTGTACAATCACTTTTGCGCACTACTAGACAGACAGGTGAGTTGACAGATTATATAAATTTTTTAAAACTCATCAAGTAAAAAACTTCAGCGAGATAAAAATTAACATTTTATTAACATAATATTCTGTATTTCCGCAGCGAACGATATTACATTATATTATATTACGGTTATGTAGAAACTTGTTCAATTTTGTTGATTGCTTACAAACAGTTTTAGTAAGCATGAGGGTCAAATTGTGGTTTCATATATTGAACTGTTCATTTGACTTTTATTGCATTGTTTCAGCGAATTCCATGGCTCATCTAATGTCTGTAAGCCTGTCAGTCGCTGAGCCAATAGAGACCTAGTAGGGTTTCCTCCTCAGAATATCACCCATATCTGACCTCCTGTCACACAGGATGGTATATTTAGCACAGCATGAAGCAAAAACGAACATGATCGCTTTTTCATCCTGTCCGTCGTGCTGTGATTGGTTGATCAATCCACAGTGATTCCACTTAACAAGGCTATATTGATTCTGCGTTTGTTTAACCCTGGTTCACATACATATGGTAGATGTTCGCAAGTGTTCGCAGATCATCAAATGACGATCTGCGATCACTTGCAAGCATCTACGCTATGTATGTGAACCAGGCTTTACAAAGATCACAGATATTTGTAATATAGTAGTAAATATCATAACAGCTATATTTTTGGTGTTTATCTGAAACTAACGCAGGCGTATAAGTTTTATGATTGTAAAAAATTATAAATAAATTATTAGGAAGGCATAAAAGCTATAAATGATAATAATTTAATAATTAGTTGGGTAATATTGGGAATAATTTAATAATTAATTGACCAGTATTGATAAAACTGACAATAAATAAGATGTTTTAATAAAAATAAATATAATAAAAATCATCAGAAACAGGAAACCAGGCGGAAAGCACAAATGCTACCATGCTCTTAGTTTCTCAATCGAACACTACGTTCATTGTTTGAGTTGTCAGGCTCGTGTGGCATGTTATCCGCCGCATGTCTCTGGCTATGGGTACAGAACAGAGTTGGCAAAAACCATGGTTTATTCGGAAAAAAACAATAAACGGGGTTTTAACAGTTTAAATTGGTTTTTACGGTTTAAACCGGTTTTTATGATTTTCATGTAAATAAATGCTCCACTGCTTCTGCTTTAACTGCATTATGCGGCATAAACACCAGATAGTTAACTCATGCAATAAATATGGCATCACAATTCACAAAACTATTTTATTTAGACTTTAAAGAAATTTACATGCCTGTATAATAAACCAAATTTACAACAAGATTTATTATCATGTTATGTTATTATTATTAGCTCCATGTCTTTGATGATGTAAGCTTAAATTTTACTGTTTAACTCTCTTCCTGGCCTAAGTGTAATCATAATAATGTCATACACATGTCCAACCAACTAAAGGGCAGTGTCTGGGCTGTGTATTTTTCTTACAACATACAATCCATATGAATATTATACTGTCTTGTTTGTTAGATCAAGAGTGTACAGTGTACCCTAAACGCATCAAACTTTCATTACAACTGACTTTAATATCGCTTTTCATGAAAAAAACAGGTTTTTAAATCGGGTTTAAAGCGTCCGGGTTAAATCGTGGGCTTAAGCCGTGCCAATCCTGGTACAGAAAGCAGTCTTGTGTGGCAAGCACTTTAGGCATAATTTTTTACAGGTCAACGAGGTCACAGTTGTACCAAATACAATATGGAATGAAACTGAGAAGGCAAGAAAGAAGACATATTGTGGTGGATTTTCATGACCACTATCTGTGCGCAAGGTCTCTTGACAGCTGCTGGGTGTCAGGCACGCCTGAGTCTGGCACAGCCGGAAAACAAGTAAGAGAACCGGTAGAAGCACTATCGGCCCCGATGAATTCACTACTGGCCGTGCAGCAGCCACTGCCGGCCCTGCATCATACAATACCGGCAATGCAGTGTCACTACCACCCTGTACCAGGTCGGTGAAAGAAGAAGGGCTATAGCCTGTGGACCCCAAAATAGTACAGAAGATGCAGGAGCCCAACTTTGCAGCTTAGCTACCAGAGGAAGGATTAAAGACAGGAACAGAAGCGGTAACAGCCAGGAACTCGAGCTACCTATTGCACCACCATGATTCAGCATTATTGACTGAGAAGCTACGCCCCTTACTTCTGGGCGCCTTGTACATTTAACTCTATCTTAGTCAATACTACCTTTTGTTAATTATACCTCATCATTCCATTCGCACAATTACTTCCTGTCACTGCTGATTTGTTGCCCCCTTATTTGGGCATATGTTTTCTCCCATTCTGCCTATAAAAGGCAGAGACTGTTCACTATTCATTGTACTTGTATTGGGATCCTGCTTGTGATTGTACCAAGCAGTATAATACATTGCCGGTTTTATACTACACATGGTTGTTGTTGTATAATCCATTATGATATACTCATTGAGACACTGAGTTGTGCGTTTGAGCCATGGGCTCTGAATACGGTTGTGAATTTGGTATACTCCTCCTTTTGGAAATTGATCCCTGGAGTGAGGTGTTGTTGGTGGACATTTGGTTGGCCCCCAAAAATTCACTACAATATTGACAACAATGTACAAATATAAAATTATGAAAACTTTTAAATACACACCAAAACCTAATTTCCCATCAATTATTGGTGCTATTTTGACAGGACGTGGTTGAGATCGAGGAAAAATTGGAAAGAAATGAACAGACAACTGAGAAAGCAAGAAAGAACAGAAATATTGACAACAATGTATGTGCACATAGCAATAAGCAGAGGTGTATAATTCTATGCATAAAAAGTTCCCAATGACTACATGCAACAGATTCATTTCTACAGGGAACAGTAATGAGGGGTAACTGAAGAAGACACATTCTGATCCACAAAGCTCACAAATTCCAAAAAACTCGCACATAACAGACTGTACTCTCTGGCAGTGTTTGAGAAAAACTTGCGGCACTTGGTTGAAAACAGAACGCTACAGCAAAAGCGATATACTATAAGTTCTTTCATGTGGAGACGACAACCATGACAAGGTACCAAGCATCATAATCCACGATGGACAAAGGCAGCAGCTACAGGAATCGGTGGCATCAAAACTTCTAGCTAAATTAAAGACGACATATACCAATAAAGCCCAGGAACATTAACCCTCGTACATGTACATACAGTACAGCGAGAAGCGTAATGAAACGATCACGGTAAGTGGGAATATGTAATAAAATTTTAACCTAACTACTCATCTTTGAAGCTTGCTTAATTCAACCTAGTATAAATCTGTCATTCAATGTGATAGTAAACAATTTAAATATCAGACATTAAAAATGGATTTTACTATCTGTAACAAGCTAAACAGTTGGCAGTGTGTTGTCATTAAAATTCATTGCTTTTTTGAGTAAATTTGTTATAATTGCATATTACAGAACAAATCTAACTAACCACATATCCCAGGCCGTGTATTTCGATAAATTGTTAAGCGTAATTGCTTCAACACCCAAGCTATAAACTTTAACACACTACCTTTTGATAGATAAAGCAAGTGAAATCTTGCAGAGTATTGAAAATCTAAGGTTAGGTTATCAAATCATGTTAGCATGCTTCGGTGGGAGACTAAACAAAAACTCTGGTATTCAAGTGAGTGTTTTATGATCAAAATCTATAAATCAATAAATAAAAAAGCAATTCTTAGGTGTAAAATTAATTAAATGATCAGTTTTGTGTAAAATTGAAAAAAAAATGATGTTGGTACTTATCAACATATCTATTAAAAAGAGTACTACCTATTTTTAAAACAAAACTTTGGAAGCACTAAGTAATAAAAACAATGAAGATTTTCAGAAGTTAATTTAATACTAAAAACTTTGTAAAAAAGCTATAATTATTCGTTTAAAACTAATATAAAATGTTATAGGGAATCATATATACTCGTTCACGTTGTAATGGAACTGCCAAATGCAGATGGCACTTTTTATCGACATGAGTACCAAAAACCTAGATAAACCTACAATTTTTCGTAATCGATCAGTTAATTTTCACAATAAAATTAGAATGCTCATTGAGAGAACAACGCTATTGATTTACTACGGTTTTTGATGAATGTTAACTATACACACAATAAACTTTAAAAAAGATCATTATTGATCATTGATATAATTAATGAGAATTATCATTATCAAAGTTATTCATAAGATAAATTAAATAAAATCGTGTTTACACTGATGATTCCATTTATTTATATCACATTATGCGCATTGTCATAATAGTGTGGTAGATTTTGGTGGAGGTTATAAGTAAACCGGCAATTTACTACCCACCCTTGCGAAACAATGCGCTATACTTTAACCTACAGCGTTCAGTCAACTGTTGCATAGGTGAAAAGTCCTACTGTGCTGGTGGCACAGTGTGCAGGGCCGATAGTGACACCTGCAGGACCGGTATTGACCCTTACCGATCCGGTAAAGCTATACTGGGCCGGCACAAGATGGCCGACATAGCAGAGGATCTCAAAACCATCTAGGAACTCAGTCAAGGTCAGAAACCGGAACTACCTTTCTTCGGATTAGCGACTTAGTGGACCAAATTCTAACTACAGCCTGGCAGCCCTGTAGGACCTCTGATTGGACATTAGGAGACAGGACTCCGCCCTTTGCCGCTTGGCGCCTTTATCATTTAACTTATTTGCATTACATGATTGGCTCACTATCTATTTAATTTATTGCATTGGCTAGATTACTTCCTGTGCTCTTACCGTTATATACTTTATGTTAATTAGTTCCTGTGAGCTCTCCTATAAAAGGAGAGACTTTTGCTATAATCATTGCATTCATTCTCATGTCTAGCCACAAACACCCTAAAGGAAGAATTACCCTTTAGGACTTCGTCTTGAGAATATAACCCCTTACACAAGCACTACACTGTATTGTTTGTCTGAGCCATAGGCTCTTGTCATACCGGGTAATTCGGTTGGCTGATACACAGTTGCCACTGTCAATCAGCATAGAGTCCCTCTCTGGAGAGAGGCATAATACTCGAGCCTAGTGGATATCCGTGGTAACCAGACGGGAATCCATTACAATAGTTCGTTTCCAAGTCAATATTCTGATTTATCTTCACTCTACTTTTATAAATAGGGCTAGTGTAATTCCAGACATCATTTTAGCATTTCAATACTGAATTAAGCAAGCTGCACTGTAACAACTATTATTACCCAGCATTTTTGACGATTATTATATTCAACTTTGGCTGCTGTTAACTGTGTTTCCTCAATAATCTCTGTATGTTTTTTTCACTTGCACTTCAGCTAATTGAATGGAGAAAGAGCTTCCACAATAATACTGCGTAGTATAACAGAGTATGTTGAGCCATGTTTATGTATTTTCTTGTAAATAGCAATGCAAAAGAATCCATTTTTGATTGCAGAAGTAAACGGTTGCCACCAGCACCAGGTGCTGTTGCAGATATTTGCATACCTGATGACTTTGGTAGGACAGAGAAAGGAAACAATTTCATTTGGCATCAGGTTGGTGTGACAAGTCTTGAGGATAGGGTGTGATATTTCACCAATACGAGTAAGGTTTTGACAAAAACACGAAATCCATGATACCAAACACAATAAAAGTATCCGCCAATGTCTGGTATCATCCAAAAGCAGATTTGCGGGAAGTTTTTGATATGGTTTTTGGCAAAGGAGCGCAAGACATAGCTGGTCGTTGATTACTAAAATATATGGGTGTGATGTTAAAAAATAGAGAAGGCACGTTCTGGTTAGAGTTTTCAATCAATAAATGTCAATGTTATTAAAGGGCTTAGGGCTTAAAGGGCTTTTCAAGACACACTTTGTGTGTAGAGTTGTTTTCTCATCAACCATTGTAAAACTATTGAGAAAACTCATTTGCGGCAATAAAAGTGCAATAGGTATAAAAAGGTATATGGAGTTCTATGACAACGCATTCGAAATAATGGACTATCTACATTATCATATTGTATAGTGTATTCCAGCAAGTAGTACCAGTTTTGTTACTTTTTCATTTCAAACTACGTTTTAAAAGTCTTAAATATTATTATTTAGTGCTTTTGACGTTTTTTTCTCGGAAGGATAGCTAGTATTTCAGATTTAATTATTATCGTTGTTGTAAATAAAAACAACGCAGGAAATACAACTTCGGCAATGTCTTTTTTCACCTAGTATTATTATGAAATTATACTAATGTTATTGTTTAATTAATTTTTCCCTTGAAAATTATTATTCTGATAAAAAGTTTTCATTATTTCTTTGGATTTTGATAACAAACACTATTACGCGAACGCCGGTGTATACATAATAGCGAGCTTACCAAAGATGAAACAAATTGCTGACTTGAAAAAAACAGCTCCAAAAAAATTGAAATTAGTTGCATTATCACTTTTTTGCAATCAAAAAAGTCTTTGCACAATACGACTATTTAAGAAGCCCTACTTCTATGCAAACAAGCCAAAATTTTGAAAACTTGCAATATAGTTCTATATTGCGTCTTCGGGGAAAAAGTGAGTCTAGGTGAGTGCTAACTGTGTCCATATGTATCGTCTTACTGGTGAGAGGGCAACGCCAGATAATTTTTCTGAACACAAATCAACTACAAAAATTTAAAATTAAATCAAATCCTCTTCAAACTAGGCTTCATAAGACCTTTAACCAATGTCCTCAAAATATGATGTATTATAAATAGACCCTTTTGAGGAGAATAATTTTTTGATTTAAAACGTTTCAAAATTCATCTAAACACTGTTTTCAAAAAGCCTTATGCAGGAGGCTGATTAACATGGTCTCCGCTCGTATGCACTGTATCGCCGGTGTAAATTGCAAACAATGGCTAATGAAAACAAAATGTAAAAATCTGCTTGTCCCATCAATTTGATTATTATAAGTGGCATCTAAACGCTTGTTTTAGCTACATTTACCAAGGCTCAATCCTGTGATGTCGCCCCGACAAAAAGTTGACTTTGAAAGTCGTCGGTTTAAAGCAACGTCTGTATCCATGTATACTAGATGTCGCATTATTTTATTCATTTTTTATATAATTAAATAAATTATAATAGTAATAACGATGTTTAATTATCATCTAATTGTTTGAAGTTCAAATAAACCACTGTGTAAGTTTCAAGTGATTACAATAATGTAGCGTTTGTTGTCAAACAGTCACTGAGTGTGTACTAAACAATTGAGGCCAAACCTATGCAGTTACTAATTAATTATAATTGGATTAGGCTTGAGAGGTATGGTTGTTGATATCGGAAAGCACCTGCAGTGGGTTGGCATTTGCGTACGCACAATAATGCGATAGCGCCAGTCAAAACCAAGTCGACGTCGCCGTATCCATGACCATACTCCACACCAACTTTTTGTCAGGGCAACTCTGCAGCGTGGAGCCTTGGTGAATGTAGCTAAAGAAAGCATTTAGGCGCCACTATAATAATAATCAAATTGATGAGACAAGCAGATTTTTACATTTTGTTTTCATTAGCAATTTTTTGCAATTGACACCGGAGATACAGGGCATGAGCACAGAGACCGTGTTAAACCGCCTTCAGGACAGTGCTCACTGAAAAAATCTACTCAAGCCATTTGTATGATGGCTCAAAACGTTTTGTCTTTTGCGTTTTAAAACGTCTTAATGTTTTCCAAACTGTGCGAACACTTTTGAGAAAAAATTCAAGAACCTTGTAAATCTTCTGAACACCTTATGGAATCGTTCATACGCTTTGAAAATCCGAGCCAATTTGCTGGTTCACTCTATCGAACAGAGATCTCCAGTCTATTTACGACTGATAATGCTTTTACTAAACATTGAACAGTTAAATTTCATTTGAATAAATGAAAAGTTTCTTTCATTTAGTAAATAATACGTTTTATATTATTTAAAAACATTTATACAACCAAATTATGTTTGAGAAAAAACAAATTTTGAGTACATATTCAACAATTACCTTGA
>CALYOO010000142.1:74521-95361 GCA_945261195.1 Cryptosula pallasiana
TTGGGAGACAGCACCCCAACGATAGCCCTAGACTGAGCAGACAAGAACAGTGGGAGAGAGACAGGGAATGGCCAGCATTACCAGGCAATGGCATGCTCGATCCAACCTCTCCTCGTACCCCCACTGCCATAGACGATGACACCAATAGCCAAGAAGCAGAGACGATCGTAAGGGATGGTACTGGTAGCCAAGAGATAACGAATGATGAAACAACTACTAGTGAGAGGCCAGCAGAGACGGGCAGGCCTAAGAGAAATACCTAGGCCGCCGTCAAAACTGGCCGATTACCAGTGTTATCAGATGGCAGAAGGAGTACAATGCCCAAGAGACGATCGTTTGCAGTTTTCGACAGTGGTAAAACCATACTCGTCTGTTTCTGAGCACCATAATACTCCAAGAAAATTATTACTAGAGTTAAAAAGGTGCTCAGAAGACGAGGGGCTGCCCAGTTCGCTAGAAAATGCGAAAAAATATTGGAGAAAACTGGCAATGCAAACAAATGCGGTAGAGAAAGATAAAATTACCACAGCTGACGATCTTTCTCTTTATTCCGACGAACAAATGACAAGAGAAGCCAACACCCAACATAACTCTTTACATAGAGCGTTGGAAAACGGAAACAACAACGAGCACTCTATGATAAATGGAGCGCTTTGGGTACGAAAATGTTCGCCCCAAGAAAACCACTCGCCAACGGCAGAGGTGGTCACGAGTGCCGGTGACGTAGGAGATGGAGAATCGAAATCCTCCAATCACACATGTGATAACTCGAAAGTGAGGCAGCCTTCTCTCACTCAAAGTGAGGCACTGCCATTCGCACCTACGCAGTCACTAAGACAACAAGCAATTTCACTTCTTTCCACTGAACAATTAATTACTATAGCAAGGACAGCGGTTGCCAAGATGAGAGAAAGAAAAGAAAACCCAGCGGATCTCTCTATCACGGAGGACCCCTTAGCAGAGGAAGAACTTATGGGTGAGGAATTTCTAATGGAGGTGGCAAGTGAATTAGAGAAGCGCCAGCCACTTTGTGCAAACAGAGTGGCTAGCAAAGAAGTGGTCATGCAACAACGACAGGCACAGGCGATAGTTAGAATAAATAAATTGTCCATTGCAGACGATGAAACAAAGACAGTAGAGGAGCCTCAGAGGAAGGAAAGTACTCTGTCAAAGACCACTTGGCTATCGGCGGCGGCGATGGATGCATTAAATAAGATAGTGGTAAAGAAGGGAGTCGACGACGAGGATACCTGGAAATGCACTGAATGCGGGTATGAGAACTCTCACAAGAGAGTCGTCTACCATGCCCATCAGCATTATGCATTTTATTTTTGCACGTGTGGCAAAAAATCCAGTTCTAGAGATGCGGCAAGGAAACACGTCACAAAGCAAAACAAAGCCATCTCACACGGAGGACCAGCTGCGCCTCTATACGAGGTCGATGCGAACTCATACGCTGAGTTCGCCAAGTTCATGATTTGGCCGCAGCCACCACCATTTGGACGGCCGCAGGGAGTACTAACCAATAAACCCACGGCCGCAGCACCAGTAAAGAGGGCGAGTACCATTCAAGAACGGCTCGGCGAGCCAATTCAAGCCAGCAGCCCGGACAAACCGCCCAAACGTTGTTCTGCCAGCAACGACAGGCGTAAGGATACCTGCCAGTCAGGCACTTACCCACGGAAGTGGGAGCACAAGGAGCACAAGGAGGCGAGGGGACCGGTCGGAAGACCATAAAAGACAAGTCAACTACCGCATACCAAAAAAGCAACAGAAAGAGCCTCTCCCCCCAACCCTGCAATCTACCATAGCGTATACCAGTATCAGGAGAGACAGACCAACACATAGCAGTACCTACCAGCAATACAGGGTAGAGGAAGAGAGGAGACTAGACAGAAAGAAAGAAGAGCTGGACCAGCTAACCGCCGATGCATACAAGCTATTACAAAGAGCGCAAGAGGTGAAACAGCAAATGTGCTCAATTGAGCAAAAACTTAAGCGACATTAACGCTGTAACATAAGCCACTTACCTAGGCTGTTTAACCTTACCTTATGTGCATGTCCGATAGTTCTACTCTGTAGTGTTCTATTTACCGCACCATTTATTATATTTTTATATATTTTATTCAAGCATAACATTACTGTAGTTGTTTGGCAATCACCTCCCCTGTACGTCTTATTGGTCCCCTGTGACGACCAATGGGGGGATAGTGTACAGGAAATATATAGCACGGCGCCTGAAAGACAAAGACATTATAGCGAGCCAAACTACGAACTCTCACATTTATACACTAATTATTATTTATTTTCTATCCTCTGTATTAAGGCATTGACTGTTGTACAAAGCCTTGACTGTATCGCATGTTACATAATACTTTATATAAATAGAGCTGCTATGCCTCACAACAAGCAGTGTTCACCGCGAGGCATAGCTAGACAATTCCTTTGTGAATAAACACAGCTAACACTCTCTTAAGCTTTAGACTTGATTACTGCGCAATTCATACATTACTACTCTACAAGGCAACCAGCGCTGACGACCTACTAGGTCTGGCAGCACCAGTGTTGTACGACGAGTAGTAGGCTCGAGGCAGACTTGCCTGACAGACTCTCGCCTATCACGGCCTACCTTGGGCAGCAATGCTGAAGGGCGGATGCTGAGGAGGCCGAGCTGGCAGCAAGCTTGTCTGAAAGGACAGACAACTCTGCTACCTAGAGGGTGCAGGTGTGCTACCAAGGTGACTGGCCACGTCACCACAAAATCCTGCACAATAATAATCAATAATTAACCATTGATTAAAATTATTATTTTATTATGATTATTATGACTGATAACAACAATTATTACATAAATAATAATAATTATCAGAATAATGATAATCATCTTCTTATGATAAAAATAATGAAATAAAAAAAAATAGCAAGAAGATGATTATTATTTAATAAATAATAAATAATAATTTATTATTTATTAAGAAAAATATAAAGAATAATCAAAGAAAAACAACAATTGATTTGATAATAAATTATTAATCATTTTATAATATTAATAATAATAATAACATATGAAAAAGTTATTTCTAAATAATAATAACTTATTAAATTATTATTATAATTATTATTATTATTACGATCATCATCATTATTATTATCATTTGTTTATTAGTTATTATTAATATTTTTTTATATGTTAATACTATCATCCGTGCTTCTCTCAATTTCTAATTATTATTCACCATCGATGATGATGTTGTTTATTGTGGCGCGGGTGTAACTAAATTGATGAGTGAGTTCTAAAAAAAATAAAACAAAATGCATGTAGTGAGCTAGTGGTTTGAAAACATGTGCGGTGACTTACTGATAACTATAAATAAAATGGGATATCTGCAGAAAAGAGCTTTTCTACAGAAACTATATCGAGCATGAACTATCAAGCCGATATTGGCATGCGATCCGATAGGTTGATATATGAAAATTCCCGACCACATCGGTATCGAGGAGACAACTTATCGAAGAAGACTATCGTCTACCGGATTATTGTGCAACACTAGCTGAAAACATTCAATATCAAATAACTATAGTTGAAAAAGTTCAAATAGAAATTCAAATGCCCAGTTTCGAAACCTCAAAATTCACATACTGGAAAATTGAAAACGTTGCGTTTTAAAAAAGAAATTTAACCGTATTTGGTCCTATCACTGGCTACAACAGGGCGCACCGCAATTAATCTACGTTGACAAACTTAATCAAAACAGAAATTTGAAACTATGGCTCTAGTACATAATTTCTATGATCATAGTTATTCAATCAATCAACCGATTTTAGTGAATGAAGAAAAATTTTTTTTGAGAAAAACTTTCAAAGACCATATCAGTCCATTGAGCTTTTTCAACAACATCGTTTTGGTCATATCAGCCGCATATCGTTTGCTAAAAATGTCTCAAATCAGGATAAACGTGAATCAAATCATGACTTCTAATGATAAGTTAGATTAGGAAATGGACTGCTTCCAGTTGCGAGGACAAGGAGAAACTACGGGCCCCGTTCCCATTGAACAAATAACATTATTGCTGACATCCCATTTGGTTGATACTTTGTATTGCTTGCTTGAACATAGTGCGATGTTAAATGCATAAGCTAGCAGTAGATAACTACAAGTAGTAGATGGTCAAACGCATCGCTGACAAATATACAACCGTACAGTTGTGACCAGAGAGTAATCAGACAGATCAACTTGAATTAAGAACCCACATGAAACCAGAAATCCGGATTTGCGCATGCTACCTCACCAGACAAAAATCCATTTCATTATTGGATATACATGAGAATATCGCGATCACATCACAGACTTGAAAACAAATTTCAAAGCTGATGCTCTTTTTAAAAAGTAATTAAAAGGTGTCTTTTTATATTTACCTTAAAATGTTAGTACACTCTTGAGTAGCTCAAGGGTGTGGGCCCTGGGAGAGTGTCTCGGGGTTTACTGTGGCTAATATTACTAGGTTTTACTATAGTGGGTGAAAAGTGGATAAAAATAGCAGTTCCAGCTATTCAGTTGTGTTAGATGAGAGATGCAGATCTCTAGTGGTTCCTGGTAAGAAGCTGTTACAGTAGATGGTAAGAAACTGTTACACAGTAGATGAGAGGAGATGTAGTTATATGTATACTCATTTCTAGTGGTAGCCCTCATGAAGTTCTTTCTTATTGCAAGCATCAATTACACTAGCCCAACCTTTGAGGCTTGTTATAATTCAAACAGCTCTGCTTTGGAGTGTTCAATTCTGTGTATCACTTTTTTGGCGGACTGCATCGGCATATTTCGGGATAGGGCGACACAGGGCAGTATAAGCAAGGTGTTTGGCTTTGGGTGTTGCATTATGTAATAATGTGCTTTCTATACATCAGAAATCCAAGTACATCATAATCTTTGTTTAGTTTCTCAGTAATTACAGTAATGTGAGTGTGAAAGTGAAGATCTGCTCGTTGGATCACACCAAGGTATTTCATTCTCTGGATACAAAGCAGTGAAGTTGTCCTCAGACTGAGCGTTCCTGCGACGGAGATACAGTTTTTGCAAAGAGTGCTAAACTTATAGAAGAAGTGTAATAATATTCATTTTTAAATAATGATGACAGCTGACATATTTCTGCAACACAGAATACTCAGTCAATTACAAAAATGAATGCGATGAAAAAACATTGAATCAGTTAATTCGTCGCAAAATATAACCCTATCGTATGATCGGAGTCAATTATTTGAACTTGTTAACAATTTGCAGCAAATGTCTTGGTGGCAGCAGCGCAATAATAAACAAAAAATTATTTTCTCTTGTACAAGTGCACAGACCGTGTAGATTCGACTGTCGGGCCAAAAGCTGCAGAAGTAAATTAAAAAAAGGGAGGCACAATCTCTGGTCTGCTCGCAGTAGTTGTTGCAATTCGTATAACCAGTTTTTACCAATATTACACCTAGCGTGACAGACAGGGAATTGCTTGAGATGCAGTGGAATCACAGGAATTGTTGTCAAGCCCAGGGAAACCAGTGAATAATAATTGCATTCTGGAAGCTGTTTAAAAAAATAAGAAACTTAACTGTTTTCCACAAATAATTGTACATTTGCAAGTAAAATAAGCTGCAAAGCAAAGTATACAGTTGTCACACAAACCAATCTTCAAAGTGCTTACACAAATTCTGTCTAACATCAATATGCCTACACAAGTTCCGCCTGACACCGAAGAGCCTACAAAAGTTCTGTCCAACAGAAGAGCCTACAAAAGTTCTGTCAAACACCAAAGAGCACACAAAAGTTCTGTCCAACATCGGTGATGCATACAGTCCGGTCAGGCCCCACCCACCATTATATAAGTTTGTTCTACCAATAACAATATTATGTGAAGATTGAATATCGATGTATTTCAGTAGCTTTGTAGTTAAGGGAATGAAATGAGTTTTAATGTGTATGTATTGCAAAAGACTGCTGTGGTAATTATGGGGTGTTATCAAATTCTGGTTTCATAAAGGCAAATCATGGTACAATATGCCACAAACATGATCTAACAGATCTGTGATTTGTGAGGCATGTCGAGAGATGAGATTATCATTGGAGTTCCTTACATTAGCATCATGTCATTCCCATTGAATTTGTCAATGACCAGCATGTTCTGATACTGAAAAAATTGTTTAAGAAGAAAAAAGAGCAATGTTTTATATTCAAGGTAATGACCACATCGTAGGAAGAGGGGCACCATTTGCGGTTCACTTTGTTCAACCTAGAACAATTTCCAGAAGTTTTATAACAGGCAATATAATTTATGGCATTTCTTTCACTAGGGTTATTTCTACATCAATGGTATAGTTTTAGGACCGCCTTGTTATCAGTTTCATCAGTTTAAATGCAGGTGTCCAACATCTGACTATATATACATGTTGCTGCTGTAAATAACTTTCAACAAATGAATAGCATTTGAAAACTTTGATTTATTGTTATCTGCACTTGCGTCAAATTTTGACGATTCCAAGTTACTAATAATTACGTACACTCAGAAACGTGAGAAAAACAAAATGGCACACAAACTAACGCTGCTATTTTTATTTGAGATGAAATAAATTTAGTGGCTTATCATCACAATTCCCATGATAATAATGGGTGCTTTTGACTAAGATAACCATAGGTCATAGTCACCAAGGATGGGCAAACTTTCTTGTGTCGGCAAATTGAGAAAAATAAGTTTTTTAGACCAAAGCTTAGCACAAAAATTAGCCTCGGCATGCCCATGAGAAACTAAACAATTCAAAATTACAATTAGTCGTTGCTAATTGTCACACTTCCCAGCCATGCATTTCTTTTGTAGAACAATTTCCAGCAACTGAAAAACACAAAACAAAGTGTATTGATTCACTCCCAACCAGCCCATACGCTTATTAGATATGAAACAAAAAGGTCAACCTTCCCCTCAAGGCAATATGCTGTGTTGGATGAGCCCCATGTGCGTCTAGAACCAAGTCGGTCACATGCAACCCCAAGATGGCCGCATCTACACTGGATTAGTGATGAGACCAATTATGTCATCAAGAAAGCCACAAGCAGAGATGAAAAAGTCTGTCTGGAGTGTCATTTCACCACAACAAACGTGAAACAACTTCAATTAAATGTCGAGTAGAACTTCGTGCACTTTTATTGCTGTTGTGGGTATGACAGTGCAAATCGTGATGGCATATTCACTGATCAAGTACAATTAGATGTTCAAAGAGACTGCAGACATCACAGGTGCAGAGGCTACATCTTTAAATGTGACCAGCCAAGTTTCCATGAGTTATGTCACTATGACCAATGGCCTAAAGCAGAAACTGCGTCTTGATGTGTCCGTACATTGGTATCTGCTAGGCATTTTCAAGTTATGGCAATGTCTACCATTGTTTCCCGTAAGCGAAGAAGCAGAATCCGAGCTCCTAATCAGAAGGAGATAATCTACAAGGAATCATGCTTGGAAAATCATTGATCATAACATGGCGATCTACTAGAGGATAAGTTTACTATGACATTGTGTTTTAAGCAGACATGAGGACGCCGAGCAATAAACTCCCTACTAAAAGAAAGTATGCTTTAATCTTAGTATATATATTATCATTGAACAATAATTTTAACATGAATAATTTTATATGAATTGTCATTGTCCATTCACCAACATCATGCTATGTTGTCTACACATTTCTGGTTGTCTGCTGCACTTGTCAGATGGTTGTAATTTACCATAAAGTTTTAATGTTGATGCAAACTGGTTGGTTAAGGTTTTTCAGTTGTTTTGTAAAAAAGCTCCTTGGTTGGTATTTCTTACTACAGTTGTCTTACTGAAATGTTTCCAGATGAATTAGCCAAACAGAGGAAAAGAGAAGTTAAAACACCACCCTTCCTAGGGAGTCTGCATGACTACGGTCGTTTGAGCATTAGGCGCTCAAATTGTAAGAAGGAAGACAAGGTTGTTCTGGAGCCAAAGTGCTCTAGACTTTTTTTGTTACTTTGCATTGATAGAAAACAAGCATAATTAGAAAGCGCATTGACCCCTAAACTATCACAATTAACACAAACAACTGTCATTACTATAGTTGTGAAGGACATCGGTGTAGGCACGCTACCACTCAACTATAACACACACCAACATCCTCCACAATATTGTCAGGTGGTATATTGGGTAAAATTGATAGATGTGATGAAACAGGGATTAGCAAAACTAAATAATAATAATCTTAGTAAACAGTAATAAGTTAAACTGCTAAATAACGGGACTGTTAGCCAGAGGACTGTATTTCCACTTTACTACAGGCATTCAGTAACCAGTTATATCAGTCATAGACTGAGATTAATGAATTTTGAGTATGTGTCCTGTCCCTACTCTCCTAACAATTATAAATATAAATAAAACAGTTTCTAAACAAGCAAACGGCTGTAATGCTACTATTAGTGCTATACGACAATCAGCTGGAGATGGTTGTCTAACCAAACTCTGAGTGACTAGTCAATATCAATGAAATTAATATTTAAACAAAGATCAAAATGATAACTAAGTAAAATATTAATTTTGGCTGTCCTCTAACTGACTTTTTATACTTTATACCAATAATATTATTGAAAATGAAACCAATATGACCGTTTATAATTGACCCCAAGAAAACCCACGTTAAAAAAGTGAGCTTATCCCAAATAACCAGCCAAACCAAAAATTCAGCTATTTGCCACCAGGACCCCACCAAACCGTAATGGAATTGGTGTCAGTTACTGTTGTTTTATAAAATAAGTATTTGATTGTAAAGGCTGAATTTAAGTAAACAGTATATCAAATAATTGCACGATGTCTAATCAGTACGACAATACAAATACTTTCTTTCAAGAAAATTCTCATGTATACTGAACGTCGTCAACACAATCAAATCAAACCATTAACTTCATAATTAGTAAAATCTACATCATCTGGTTGTTCTTTGCAAGTATGCCCCTAGCGCTGTATCTGAATAACCAAGGTTAGATTCTAAATTATTTCCGTATAGCGAAGGAGAATGTTCTCCCCAAACAATTACGGGATTACCTAAACACTGATATCTGCTGAGTACTGCCAAAACAATAAAACTTAACTTCCAATTACTAAATATCTATAAACCAGTTTCGTATATCAAGCACTTCTTTTCACAATTATTGCTGGCTGTCAGCAATGTTTCAGCCAATTCGCTAATCAGGGTCAGAAATTTCAGGACCGGGTCAGGACCAGGACTTTTCTGAAAATTTCAGGACCGGGTCGGGTCAAACATCGCAGCGTTGTCTATCATGCAGCCCAGTTAACTAAACTTCAAACACGGATGTCATCTCCTAATACATGCTAAGATGTAGATAATGCTGGATTCTGTGAGGATGTCTTTACTATTACTAAAATAAATTGTTTGTGTACATGTAGATGTATTTACAATTTAATGCATAATAATAATATACGGATAAGTTCCAAAAAGTGGCTCAATCAAAGCCCACCAATCTTCTGCTGTAGGCCTGTGTAAAATACATTTGGATTAAACCTTGGTATCAATAATAATTTCAATAAAGTTTTTTAAAAATACTAAATGGAAAGATTTATTCCATTCATTCATAATAATAATGGTGCTATAATAAATAACAAATAATAATAATATTTAATATTATCAATTATTATTATTGATTATAATAATCATTCATATTTATTATGAATGATAGAATAATATGATATTAATATTATAATAATAATTATCAATAATTATCAATTGTTTTTGTACTTAAATTATTGTATTATAATAATAAGTATTAATTAATAAATATAAATAATGACTTTAAGGAAGAAGTCAAATGATGATGATAATCATAAATAAATAATATAATAATAATAACAACATACAATCATAATAATAACTATCATTACTAAATAATAATACTAAAAATAATAAATATTATCATTTACTGACTAAAAAATAATAAAGATAATAATTATTCTATAACAGTAAAAATTATGTAGATGAAAACATCGCCTGCCTGTTTTTTTATCATTATCACCTACTATTTCATTTCGCAGCACTGCCTGTTGTTGGTTAACCTTAACCATTACATGGTGTAACAGGTTAAATCTGTCTTTGATTACCGCCAGGATTTGTTACCTGTTTATTTGCCTTTTTTGCTATAACATTGACCTCGGATTTCAAACAATCAAAAAACCAACCAGCTCTAATGGATCGCTCCCAAACAGCGCCTCATTATACAAGGTGTTATTTGCTGCGTTTCTTTCTTGTACTACTTGACTGAATATTTACATCACAATAACAATAAAAAAAAACCGTAAAAACATTGCGAGGTTCTGCCTCTGCTCAGATGATTAACAGTAATAGGTGGCCAACATATGTGTGATGTGGTTCTGCACAAGGCTATTATATTAATTGGCATGTCACGTTGTTGGCTAGTAGGCTATCATCAACCACAGACTGAAATACAAGGCTGTTTGGGTGCAAATCAATTATTATTTCCTATTATTTATTCAGAACTTCAAAGACATCATACCCGACATACCCGATGTTCAGGACCGGGTCTAATACCCGTTCCACCCCTAGCGCTAACGCCGTTCTACCTAACTAATGCTAAATGTTAAAATAAATTACTTATTAGCCCTGTATCAGTATAACCAAGGTTAGAATCTAAGTTATCTCCATATAGCAAAGGATGATGCTTTCCCCAAACAATTACGGTAGAACCGAAACACTGATATCTGCTGAGTACTGCCAAAACAATATAAGTCAACTTCCAATTACTAAATATCTATATCTATCAACCAGCTTTGTATATCAAGCACTTCTCACAATTATTGCTGGCTGTCAGCAATCTTTCAGCTGAAGCGCTAACACTGTTCTATCTAGCTAATGCTCAAGGTCAAAATAAATCACTTGTCCCAAATAGGCTAGCGTGTCCTGTGGTATCTCCTCCAATCAAAGTTTCCTTCCACATTCAATACTTGCAATACAGAAGCGAATACTCCTCGTTAATAACGCATTTGTTCCTGATCACTTCTGTAGTCCTGCTTGAAGGCGTCTGTTCGTCTCATCTAACCGCTAAATCTCGATGACTAATCACAACAACACTGTCCAAAAAAAACAACAAACTGCCGCTCCAATGCCGCTGGGCTCCTTGTATAGTTGCAGCCTCTTTCATCATGATCTCTAAAATTATATTGGATACCCAAATTTCCAAGCCTTCAGTTTTGTCTCGGCTAAGGTTGCAACCTGTTTCATCATGTCTTTCCGCTTTAAAAATAACTGGGCTCCTTACATAATTGCAGCCTATTTCATCATGATTTCAAAACTTATCTTATGTTTCCAAATTTTCAAGCTTCCAGTTTTTTCTCAGCTGACGGTTGAACATGCTTCACCATGTCTTTCTTTCCTAAAACTACTAGTCAGATTCCCATTTTTGACAGCTTCTTTTCCCTAGCTTTCTTAGTAACTTGTATGTTTGTTTGTGTGTATATTGGTATTTAAGCCACTGTATTGTGCTTTAAACTATTCCTTTCCTCACAATATTCTCAAGCAGTAAAACCTCATTATTATTTTCTACAAAGTGTATCAATGATCACAATTATAACAAATACAAATAAATTATACCCGTCTACTATAGCTCAGCTAATACTTGTGTCAATAATGAAATGAATGATGAATGCTTGTGTAGCAGCCGTGAGTTATCATACTCCATATTATTATATTTCTATATTAATATCATTTGTGACTTTGGCTAGCTGACAGGAAATAATTATTTATTACAAGAATTATTGCTTCAAATTCTTTGATGTGATTTCTTCCTACTGTGAACTTTCAAGCAACAAATCGGAGCCAGCTAGCCCAAGTATCAAGGCAGCTACAACAAACCATAGACAGCAAGCCCAAGTATCAAGGCAGCTACAACAACCCAGAGCCAGCTAGCCCAAGTATCAAGGCAGCTACAACAACCCAGAGCCAGCCCAAGTATCAAGGCAGCTACAACAACCCAGAGCTAGCCCGAGTACCAAGGCAGCTACAACAACCCAGAGCCAGCTAGCCCAAGTATCAAGGCAGCTACAACAACCATGAGCCAGCTAGCCCAAGTATCAAGGCAGCTACAACAACACAGAGCGAGCCAGCCAGAGTACCAAGGCAGCTACAACAACCCAGAGCTAGCCCGAGTACCAAGGCAGCTACAACAACCCAGAGCCAGCCCAAGTATCAAGGCAGCTACAACAACACAGAACCAGCCCCAGTATCAAGGCAGCAACAACAATACAGAGCCAGCTAGTCCAAGTATCAAGGCAGCTACAACAACACAGAGCCAGCTAGTCCAAGTATCAAGGCAGCTACAACAGCCCAGAGCCAGCTAGCCCAAGTATCAAGGCAGCTACAACAGCCCAGAGCCAGCTAGTCCAAGTATCAAGGCAGCTACAACAACACAGAGCCAGCTAGCCCAAGTATCAAGGCAGCTACATCAACCCAGAGCCAGTTAGTCCAAGTATCAAGGCAGCTACAACAGCCCAAAGCCAGCTAGCGCAAGTATTAAGGCAGCTACAACAACACAGAGCCAACTAGTCCAAGTATCAAGGCAGCTACAACAACACAGAGCCAGCTAGCCAAAGTATCAAGGCAGCTACAACAACACAGAGCCAGTTAGCCCAGGTATCAACGCAGCTACAACAACCCAGAGCCAGCTAGTCCAAGTATCAAGGCAGCTACAACAACACAGAGCCAGCTAGTCCAAGTATCAAGGCAGCTACAACAACACAGAGCCAGCTAGTCCAAGTATCAAGGCAGCTACAACAACACAGAGCCAGTTAGCCCAAGTATCAAGGCAGCTACATCAACTCAAAGTAACTCAGAGCTTCATCAGAATTTACAACAAAGAAAAAATTAATTAACGATATTGGTAATTCAGAAGGCATTTACTCATCATTATCTCGAGATTGTGGTGGGCCTCCACTGAATGCTGCACTTTGTATGATTTGTCAATACTGAACAGAGAATGAAAACAAAATTGACAGTCGTTTTTGCTGTGAGAGGATAACATCCAAGTGATTAATTGATTTGGGTGTGGCATTGTTTGTTGACAACCATTCTGCGCAAACTGTACTAGTTCGCTCTCGCGTGGCAAGGACTATGCATCAGTTATGTGATCATAGCTCCATGGCAGAAAAAAGAATGTAATTGATGTTTTTGGGACTACATTTTAGACCAAAGATGTTGTCAAACGCCTGGATGGAAATGACCCCTATAAATCTATGCTGCCTGAAGAGAGTTGTATTTTTAGTACAAATATTTGTTACAGCAATTATCCGTGCAGAATTGCATCAAATTTTTCTTCAAAATCTAGTTAAAGAGCTTTCTTTCATATCAAGATATATGTATCAATTTATAAATATTGTTTGAAAAAAGATGTTCAATGATGTGTGTATCTCCTTCACCAGCATAATAAATTCATACAAAACAATTTCACCGCAGTTCCATATTGTATTTTCATGGGTATATATTATAGAAAACTGATGGACTGCAACTACAAGGGACTTGTGACAGAGACGTACCATGTAATTCGATGTCGGATAGAGGGAGTGAAACAATGTAAGAAAAAAAAACCGTGTGGCCACTGCTATGCAGCTGAAAAATCTTGTAATGACAAGACAACCAGGAGACGGTAAGTTAGTGTAACAATTATTAGGTTATGGTGCGTCAATCTAGTTTTCTGTTTTCAATAGTTTTCCTAATACTCAAGAGCTATTGCAGTTAATTGTACCAACAGGTGGTGTGTTGTTTATATAGCGGAAATCAGAAAGTGAAAATTCAACTTCTAGCTGCCATATTTTTCGTTTCACCAGTAAGTCCAGGAGCTTATGGATGTACCTCAATTCAAGTTGATTCATATCTGGTGGTAGACAAGATTGGCTACAAGTTTATCGAAAAAAATGGGTATAGAGAGGTGAAAGTTATTCTTCGTCAAAGTTCATCATTTTGTGCTGGATACTAACGTTAATTGGACAAAATTTGTTTAATCAGATTGTAAAGCAATGCTACAGGGATTGCTAGGCCAGTTTTCTTACATCCAGTCCACTCATAACCATGAACCAGGATCAGCTTGTCTGAGTTGAGTTCAACTCAACATAAAAGTAGGTTATATCAAATGTTAGATAAGATTTCCAAGACATTTGTGATATAATCAACATGTAAACCGGAAAGTGGACATTTGTGTTGTCCATTTTTTGGACAAAGTACATCTGGTTGGGGCAGTTTTCGTATTTGCTGATGGAATTCCAGTTCTGGTCTGTCACAAGTACCTAGTGAATTGTTTGGAAAGATATAGAAACAAGCATAGCAAGATGTGTTTTGTCCACCGTAAAAAATTCCTATTGACGCTGCAACGAACGCCCGAAATAACCATCCGGAGAAATCACTGCCATTAACTGTCGTTCCACCAAGCGTGCAATGGAAGATACAGCAAAGTTAGGGAGGAAGATTCCCAACCCTCCTAACACGTTAACATTTAACGGTACGGGATAATCTTAAATCGACAACTACCTGCAATTAAATCATTGTCCGTGGTGTATATTGAGCAGTCTTACGTTTGTAATTTAATGAACAAGTGCACACTTCATTTTGAAATGCAAACTAATTCAATCTTTGGAACACTGCCAGTGTGTGAAACTAGAGAGCAGTTTTTGCTCAGTCTGTACTGTATCATATAGACTATTAGAAGAAAAACGTGGTTATGCTAGCCACTATCCCTCAAAATGCTTCGTAAATTCAACATGATCAGCATTTCAATCAGAATTCATCTCTTTGGGTAGAAAAAGAGAGGCAGAGCCCAAAAGGCACAATTTTTCTGGTAACATTACAGCAGCTTGCTCTATTATTAAAGGCTGAGTTGTGGTATGCAGTTGTTTTGTAAACAAGGTATTTTTAGGTGCTAAAATGATGGTAGTTATCACTCTAAAAAACTAAATACATGAAACAAACTTTTAAATGTGCTTATATGGCTAATTAATCACTCTAACAACTACAGCAATAAAAGGATTGGTTGCTAAACTTTTGTTTCTAAATACACAGTTTCTCTTCTTTTTGTTAGCACATAGTATAAAGCTGTGACAAGATTTTTCATTGGCCATTGATTAGAGTAACATCTATCCCAAAAGAACTCAGCAGTTCAGCATGCTAGAGCAAGATAAACTTGATCTTCACATTGTAGGAGACTTCCGTACCCTAGGACTGGAACAGCAGCAAGCTTTCGCCAACAATTTGGAAAAAAACAAGCTGACAAACATTTACGTGACAGTGAGGGTAAAGCGTCTTAAATTTCTCATTTCCTGTCTACCAATAACTTGGAAACAAATGTGCCATTATTTACAAATAAAGCAGTCGAGAATTTTGAGCATCGTGTATTTGAAACCGCTATGCTTGAGTCTGACCAACAACAATATGTGCCGAGCTTCAAAATTCACGATTTAGCATCAAAATGTCCTCTCAAAACGACTCATATTTTGCTGAAAAACAGAACTTGAACACAACGAAATTATGTAACTCAGCAACCTGCTATCAACAGCTTGTAGTAACTGTCCAACCTAAGGTAAATTTTCATTGCCACTTGTGTTGAGGGCACATTCAAGGTAGTCAAGGAGCCATTTGCCCAACTGGTAACATACAATGCTTTCTTAGGCAACAACAGAGCAGACAATAATGTGGTGGCGAGTCAATGCGGTAATGTGGAACTTCGTGTATGAGTGTACTGTGCAATGACAACAACAGATGACTTTTGGTCTGGCGCAAACATGTGTGAGACATAACTTCACCTGTAAGGGTTGAGCGGGTCCACAGCACAGTTCCAACCTTTTGAGGTGCATGCCACAAACGATATAACACAATAATACTGGCAAACGGAAAAAAATTCGAAGAAAATTTTACTCTTTATATTAACCATCGTCGTTATTTTAATGGCGCAGTGCTCTATGCCGGCCCGGCGATGCAGAGACATTATCGTAAGACCCACTTAGGCTAAAAATGTTCAAATGCTAAAAAATTGAACTGCCCTTTTGTTATGTCAGGAAGTTTCATGCATTCAACAATTGCAAAATTCACTTTTCTAACAAATAATGACACGATAAATCTTATAAAAATTTTCGAGTCAAAACCGTGGTTTAACAAGTGTCTTTTTGTGACGCCAAGAACAGCAGTAACAGTGGTGGTTGTTGTACTACGACGGGTGGTTCAAGTAGTGATGGTCAACTAAGCAGTGTGACATCAATGTCTTTGACAAAAATAACCAAACGACTTGACGTCTACGATTGGTAATGCCAACAAGCTATTGTTGTTTTATTATTTGTTTCATTCATTTTTATTTATTTAGCACTGTTATGGATTATACTTATTTATTTAGCATTATTTTTAATATTTTAATTTATTACTATTACTATTTTTTATTACCGTGGTAGAATTACTGAGCTGTTCTCATGATGGTGTTATTTTATTTTTTAAACCACACTTGTGGTGTCATTATCTCACAGTATTTTGTGTCTTATAGTGGAAATGTACAATTACGGCTGCTTTTCTTATTAGAGATTTAAATAAGGCTAGCAGTGTTTGGTGCCATTGCGATATATATGTATTACAATCTCTCAGCACAGCAGTATTGATGGTCTGAGCTTCCTGCGATTTTATTCTGACAGTGTGATCTGAAGAATGTGTTTCCAATGTTTTTCCACTTATTTCTTGAAACCATGAAACATTTTGTAGTCCACTAGTAGTTATTTACCATTTTCTACAACACTCCATTATCAGTAAAAAGTTTTCCATGATTTTTTTCTTGTTGAGCACTTATTTACTCACCTCAGTTCAGACTGCTTGTACCACTTTTGGGTATATTAACAATTGTTCTTTATGTAATTATCTTTACTTTCTATTCACCACTGCATAATTCTTAATACTCTTCCCAGTTCGATTCTGATGTTTCTAGGTATTCTTTGTTGTTGGGCTTTTATACTGTAGTGCAGTATGGATGTAGTAAAATTTTAACCACTTCACTAAGAATATTGCAAAAGCAGCCTATCCTGCTTTTTGCAAAAAGCTCATACACCAGACTGAACTTTTCATAAAGAAAATGAGATGGCTTGCTTTCTTCCACCTCAACCCAGGTGCCGCTATATTTCAGTGTCTGAAATCGATGGTTATAAGTCTCGACTAGCCCCTGAGCTGAAATACCTTGAATTGATGCTTTACAGTGTCATCACCAACATCAAGTTCAGAAAGTCATACAACTCGCTACAGTAGAATTTGCATGATAGTATGAGGACCATAAACAGGGAACGTAAATGAACTAAAACCACCTATGGTGAGCTTCTTCAAAAAAACTTTGACAAAATAAAAAGTCAGATGACAGAGTCCTAAATAACATAAACACCGAAGCCAAAAACATAGATTCTAAATTATGCTTGGATGGCAGGGCCGAAATTATGGCACAAGAAGCGGCTTATATAACATTAAATGACCACAAGCCCAACTTTTACAACAACGCATCCTGTCGCTCAATAACCCTGCTAAGTCAGAGATTGGGCATATTAGTAAGACCATTTTTTCCAAATTAGTTAAAGCAGCAGGTGACAAAAACAACACCAATTTGTGGAGAAATACTAGGTCTGTTCTCCAGTGGTTTAAAAACCCAAACACAAACAGGACTTATTTTTCATCTGTTTCGACGTGGTAGAATTCTACCCATCTATAATTGAAAATGTTTGGACAAAGCCCTACTATTGGACTCTAAATACACCTTTATACCCCAGGAAAAAATTGATATCATAAAACATGCTAGGAAATCCCTACTTTACAACTAGAATAAACCGTGGACCAGGAAGTCATCTAACAACTACTTTGATATGACCATGGGTAGCTTCAATGGTGCCAAGACCTGAGAATTAGTTGGTTGTATGATATTCATACTTGCCAAGTGTCCCGGGATGTCAGGGACAGTACCGGGATTTAACTCATGGTCCATGAGAAGTAAAATGTACCTGAATGATACCAGGATCTCACAAAAGTGCAAAAAAAAATTTTTTTTAATCAAACGGTTACAACTACGCAAACGCGATGTTTGATTTCTTGTTCCTAGGAAACTTTCAACACAAAAACGGATACGGATATAGTTTCATACAATCTTTTATAATAATATATATATATATATATGTGTGTGTATTTATTATTATTTACTATGAACAACTATTATTAAATTTACTGCCAAAGCCAACTTGTCTTCCAATTTTTATCAATTCTTAACATCATTATTTTTTTTAAATTAAGGAAGTATGTTTACAACAATACAATAATTAGTGGCCTTGTTTATTATTATTAATTCATTTTATTATTACTTATTTTTATTAGCAATGCAGTGTAAATAATCGTTATGTTTACAAACAAATGATAAATTAATCAAAGATTGTATTATTTATTTTTAATAACTATTTATTATTTGGTTTTTTTAGCAACACAGTAAATAAGTCGGGACAGGAATCTAGTGGTAAAGAAAATTATATAATGATAGTAGATACTGGTCGTTGCGTGGAGTACTGCTAATATGTAGTAGTACTGTACTGCTAATCATTGTTATTCTCTACACAATGTTCTCCACTCACTACTAACTGCGTACTATTATTATGACTACACCTGTTGACAAGAAATAAGCAATAAATAATGTATTCATTATGATCAAACTTTTGTGGTCTGATCATATCTTCAATGACCTCAGTATGTTAAGGCCATGGTGAAACAAAACATTCAGTTGAGTCACCGTCACTTGTTTCTCTACAAATATAGCACGATGCTCACAACAGCATGGCAACACAAATGTCCATCAATTCATTACCAAACAAACCAGCGCTTAGAGAATAATGTGCTGTATGTATATTGCAATCTGTTTACCACGTCACATGTCTCTTTGCAGGTCACCCACGCGGAAGGATTGCTTGCAACCGCTATTGCTAAGCATATTTTATTTAGCACTGCTGATCATTTCAGCAGGTTGTTCCCGAAAATGTTCCCGGATTCAGCTATCTCACAAAAACTGTAGTCGAACTAAAACAGCAGCAATGGTTAAAGGTTAGTCGAGTTATTAACCGGATGTCTTAGAGGAGTCTTGTAAACTAACTTGTGGCGGAAGTTGTTCTACATTGCTTCAATGCCAAGGTCCCAACTTGTATCTCTGTACTGCACTGATGAGCTCTAATAGAGCGAATCAGTACTGTCTGTCTGTAGTTGGAGTCCAACATGGTACACATATATGTAATTTATGTAGCAATGTGGTATGTTAATACAAATATCTAATGCTTTGTAGAGGTTTTGGGCCAAGCCGTGGTTCAGAAACTTGTCGAAATCCTATGGGAACAAAAGTTTGTCCTGTTAGTGGATGAGAGTGCTGACAAAAACACAGAGAAAAAGTTGGTCATTCTTGCTTGAGTGTTCATCAACAGTGAAGATGGAAGTCAGACCATGTTTGTTGATATGCCCACATGTAATATTGGTACCGCAGATGAGCTGTTCAATACTATAGATCAGTGTTTCAGGTAAATGAAATGATATGGATGTCTAGCTATTAGTCCAAACATTAACCATGACTTCCATGATGATGTGAAATATGCACTTGTTGAATAGGTTGCCCATTGAGTATGAAGTTCAATGAGATAGCTTATTGTATACATTTGATATTTTTAACCCAGGGAGAGAGAGATTCCATGGAAAAATGTATTCGCAATCAATTCAGACAATTGCTCTGTGATGAAGGGTAAGAGAGGAGGCCTGATAGCTAACCTTCGAGCTGTGAACCCTGACATTGTGGATATAGGATGTGTTTGCCATTTAGCTAACTTGGCAGTTGCCGTATTTCTTAAGACAATCCCTCTCCCCATTGAAAATCTGATTGCAGATGTATTCCGCCACTTTGCTATGAGGTTTGTGCTGAATTTTTACAAACTGTCTGTAGTAGTACACTTGACTGATATCTTACACTGTCTCAAATATTAAATTAATTGCCTAGAATCCTTCTGTTTATGCCCTTCCGATTGAACAAAGTGACTTGTACAACCAGGTGGTGATGATTTGATTTTTGTTTTACAAAATCCACAGCTCAAACACAATGCGAAGCCTTGAAAGAGTTTCAGGACTTTGTTGGAGTCGAACATGAAAAGGTACTCAAGCACTGCCCTACACGTTGGCCAAGTTAACGGAGGTGTCTGAAAAGATTCATCAGCCAGTATGAAGCTCTTAAGGCATACTTTGCCTCACATGTAGATGCTGAGAAGGCAAGGAGCAAGATGAAAAATATACATGATTTGCTGCAAGATCCCTTCACCCTCACTTAGATGTAATACCTAGTGCATGCTTTGGAACCATACTACATCTTCAATACAACATTTCAGGTATGTCTCACATCACAACGATAAACCTAATCCATAAAAAGGTGATAAGCTGCCAACCAAAGCCATTCATTTCATGACAATTTTTATGCTGCGACAATGTTAATTGCAAACTTCCCAGATTTAACCTTATGTATTTGTATTGTAGTCTGATGAAGTATTGATAACGGATCTATATAAAAGCATGAAGAGGTTGATTAAGAAGGTCATGGCATATGTCATGCCAGTGAACCCTATCAGAGAAGCTCCCAGTGTCAGTGAGGTCCCCTATGATGACAGAGAACAGCAGTTCAGTGATCTCAAACTTAATACCGGTGATTCATGTAGAACGTTGGTTACATCTCTTGAGGAAGTTGTCTCATCTGAGAGAATTTATGATTTCTA
>CALYOO010000143.1:0-50020 GCA_945261195.1 Cryptosula pallasiana
TAGGGCTTTTACAAGCCGGCACTCCTTAGTCATACTGCAGTGTAGTTGTTCTTGTAGGCGAATGAATAAGGCTTTGTGTTGAAGAGAGAATAGGTATGTATTGCGTACTGCCTAGCTGAGCTCTTGTCCTGCTCTAATTGACAGAGAGCTTCAGCTGGCTTATATATAAAAGATTATGTAATAGCTAGCCTCAGTGGCTAGTCAACAAATATCAATTGCGTAACAAGATATATATGGGTATGCATAGAGTAAATAAGCTGCCTAGAATAAAGGCCAAGTCACATGAGTGTCTCTTTGTGCTCACGTGCTTTCATAGAGTAATAGTAGCTAGAGTGCATGCTCCTTGTTGTAGGTGAAGCCTTAGTAATTCTACCACACACTCCCCCCCCCCCCCCCCCCCCCCATTGGTCAGACTGGGGGACCGAGAAAAAAAAGAGGGAGAATGACTAATAATATGTACCATGCACCATGCCATATATATATATGTATATATCTATATACAATACAATATAATATATTTAATAATAAAAATAGGTTTTCGTGCTAGTGCACTACAGTCCTCCTGGTAAGTACTTTTGTTTCTTTGTTCATCTTTTTTCTCTTCGGCTTTGCTCTTTGCTATCTCTTTCCAGTTCTTGCTCGTCCTTGTTGATCATAGCTTTGAGTGCATCAACTCTCTTTAGGGCACGGTATGCCTCTGCCGTTAGTTTATCGACATCTCGTTGGCCTCGGGCAATTCGTTGCCTAACTTCTTGCTGCCACCTTTCTCGTCGGGGGGAAGTTGTCCTCCTCTGTCGTGGGCTTCGGCATGGGGAGGTGTACACGACTACTCGTCGGGGCACGTCCTTTACTTCTGGCTTTGCGTCTCTCGTTTCCAATTTTGGGATTCGTATTCCCATTGTTCTGGCCTCTAGGTGGCGGTGCCGATATTGGCAAGATTCTGACGGGGCTCGCTGTGGGTATTGTTGGTGGCATATTGACTTCGTCCGTCGGGCTGCTTGCGCTGACTGGTGCCCCAAGGCGATCCTGTACGGTCAGCGTCCTCTTTACTTGGGGAGTAGCTTGCCTCTTCACCTCTGTAGGACTAGGTTTTTCGAAGGGGGGCGGGTTTGCCCAGTTCATGAAGCTGGCGAAAGCTGTATATGTTGCCTCGTCGACTTCAAATAGAGGGGCGAGTTGACCTCCGTGCGCTTGATCTTTATTCTGTCTGGTGATATGACGTCGGGTTGTATCTCTCGATGTGCTACGCTTCCCGCACGTACAGTAACAAAAGGAGAAGTGTTGATGCGTATGATAGGTGATGCGTCTCTTGTTGCCAGTATAGGTGCAGAGCATACATTTGTAATTGTCCTCTTCGATCTTCGTGGCTGCTCGATCTAAGGCACTTAGCGTCTCTATCGACAACCACGTGGTACGGAGGTTGGGGGTTGTTTTCTCGACTCTTGGTATCACTACCTTTAGCTCTGTCCTCGGTGTATTTTCTTTCTCTGTAATAGAAATATGATTTACCGTGGCTGGCTCCTGCAGTTGTTTCCTAAACATCTCCTCTTTAGTGGGCGCTCGATTTTCACAAACCGATTGCCTCTTCTCCAATTCGCTCGTTACTTCCATTAAATATTCTGTCTGCTCACCCAGTATTTCAGCTTCAATCTGAGCGTCCTCCTCCAGTGAAATGTCAGCCATTCTTGTCCTTGTTTTTTGTGTTTCCTTCAGCAATCCTTGTGCAATTAGTAACAATTGTTCTGAAGAGAAAGTGGCAAGCACGTCTTGATAGTCGATCTCCGTGGCAGCAACCGAGCTCTCTTCTCTTTGTTCATTTTGAGCTGCGCGGGCCATTACGTAATTGTCCACTTCATTGGCCAAAATGCTGTCATGCTGCGTGACGTCATTCGTGTACACTGTCCCTCCTTCGCTCACGCAGTTCGGTATTTCAGAGCGGTTCGACGTCCTAGGGGGAGCTGCTTTCACGTTTTCACTTTGGGTGATGGTTGTTTTATCACTTTCACTTTTGCTCCTTTGGCGGCTGATGGGAATTATTTCCCCCTCGTTCTCCGACATTATTCTTCGTGGTGTTGTTGTTTGTTTACTGGAAGCCATCGCCTTCATTGCTTCCTGGTTCCTTTGTTCTACAGACTCTTGCTGGATCGGGTAAGTAGTTTGTTGTTCTACTTGGCTTGCTTCATAATTAATATTAATTATTTTGGCATCTTTCTTCCACTCTTCTTCTGTTGTATGATAGCAATGATAGTCGGCCAGTCTCGATGGTGGTTTGGTATTTCTTTTGGGTCTAGTTGTTGTGGCTGGCTCATCTCTGCTGGGCATAACACCTTCTGTGCTACCCTGTGTGTCGGCTGTGGGTGGAACACTGGGTGTTGGTGGACGGTGTTGGCTGGGTGCACTAGTTGTTAGCGGCAGCCATTCTTTGTCCTGTTCCCATTGTTGACGTCGGCTACGTCGGGGCTCATCGTTGGCTACTTCCCCCCAACACGAGCTGGGTGGACTAGGACCAGTTGTGGGTGGTGTCGCTGCTCTGGGAGGTGATCTAATTATTTGTTCAAAAAGAGCCTCCAAGTCCCTGTGGTCGGCTGTGGTGGGTGTTGGCCGTTCAATGGCTGGTGTCCTTGGCTCGAGAGGGGGTTCTAAGACAGCGGGGGGTGGTGGTCGGGGCGCCCTCCTCTTTATGGCTCCTCTCATGTTGGGTCGCAAGGCTGGCTCTCTGCTCGCCGGCGCCCTTCCTGTTGGCTCTGGGCAGGGGTTGAACTTCTTCAGTCGTCTCTCATTTTGCGTCGACGTCTGACCACTCCTCTCAATCGTGTAGGTGTGGTTGTCGTATGCCTCCACGACTTTGTATGGGCCCACGAAGCTGGACTGCAACTTTGGATTGCTCCCCTTTGTACGGCGTTTGTTCTCCACTACCACGAGGTCTCCTGGGGCAAACAGCAGGGCTTCCTCTGTGTCTTCTTGTCGTACCGCACGCTGTTCCTCTCTTAGTAGTTCGTGGGCTGCCTGGAGCCGCTCTTCCATGTCCAGTACATATTCTGTGACATTCTGTTGCTCCACCATCGAAGGCCGTCCGTCGAGTTGGTCGGGCAGGCGAACCTCTCGACCCATCATTAAGAAGTTTGGCGTTTCTCCGGTTGCGGAGTTGGGAGTGCCTCTGAACGCTCTCATGATCTGTGGGAGCAACAGGTCCCATTCTTCCTGACCTCGTCTCAGCAATAGCGTCCTCAGGGAGTCTCCTAGCGTCCTGTTTTGTCGCTCGACTACACCGTTGCCTTGTGGATGGTAGGGGGTCGTAAGGGTTTTTTGTACGTTCCATAAGCTGCACAGCTCTGTCAGTATGTGGGACTCGAAATGTGCGCCCTGGTCCGTGTGTATCTGCTCGGGAAGGCCGTAGTAGCAGAAAATCCGTTCATCCAAGGTAGTGGCTACGGTGGGGGCGGGTAGCGTCTGGAATGGCTATAGCGTCCTGCCATCTCGCAAAATGGTCGGACAGTACCAAAATCCAGCGGTTCTTGCGCTTTGTCTCTGGGAGTGGGCCCACTAGGTCTACTGCCACCTTCTGAAACGGGCGGCCGGCGTATAAACGCTGTCTCTCCTGTGGGGGTGCTGTCCCTCCTTTCTTCGCGACCTGGCAGACTTCGCACGTCTTCACCAGCCTCCTCACCTCACTGGTCATGCCGGGCCAGTACCAATCCAATTGGATTCGACGCTTGGTGCGGTCTACTCCCGCGTGCGATAGTCCGTGTGTCTCCCACACCACCTGTTGTCTCCTGGGCGTCGGGCATACCGCGCACATTCGCGTCCGGCCCTTGGGTGCTATTTGTATAATGAGCGTTCCGTCAGGTAGAATCTTCATGGCCTCTTTTTGTTTGTGCAGTGCGCGTAGCTCCCGGCTACCTTCGTCCAGCTCCCGTCTGGATATCTGCTGACTGCCCTGTAGTTCCCGGTATATTCTGGCCACTGCTCCATTGCCCGTCCGCTGCTGCTCCACTAGAGCCGGGCTCGTGACCACGCACATTGCAGGCGTGTCCGTCACCATCTCAATACCCATCTGTGCCACTAGGGGTGTTCTCAAGACCACGCGCATTGCAGGCGTGTCCGTCACTGTCTCTCTGCCCGTCCGTGCCACCTGAGGTGCTCTTGTGACCACGCGCGTTGCAGGCGTGTCCGTCACTGTCTGGCAGTTCGTCCGCGCTATCTGGGGTGCTCTCCCAACCTTCTGACCGGTGGTGTTGCCTGGCTGGAGTCCTGGTCCAGGGGCTCTGGCAAGTTCAGCATGGGTCGGTCCTCCGTCCCTCTGCTCGATGGTACTGCATTGTCGGCAGTCTAGACATGGCTCCTGTCTACTTAAACCATCTGCGTTCCCATGCTGGTTGCCAGCCCTGTGCTCAAGTTTGTAAACAAACTCAGCGAGGATCTCCAGCCATCTGGCGATCTGGTTAGAAGGTTCCTTTCGGCGACACAGCCATCGTAGAGATGCGTGATCCGTCCTGAGCTTGAACTCGCGTCCATACAGGTAGGGTCGGAAGTGTTTTACTGCCTTTACGACAGCTAACAACTCCCGCCGTGTCACGCAGTAATTTCTCTCGGCCGGTGCTAGAGTCTTGCTGTAATAAGCAATGACTCGTTCCTGTCCGTCCTGAACTTGAGAGAGGACTGCCCCTAGTCCTACTGCACTGGCGTCTGTATCCAGTGTGTATGTCAGCGACGGGTCTGGGTACCCCAGCACAGGTGCTGTACTGAGGCCGTGCTTAAGCTGTGTAAACGCAGCTTGTTCCTCTGGACCCCACTTCCAGGGGGTGGCTTTATTGGTTAGGAATGTTAGTGGCTTGGCCGTGGTGGCGTAGTTCGGCAGGTACTGTCGATAATAGCCGGCTGTGCCCAGGAATGCCCGCAGCATCTTCAGGTCTCTTGGAGGTGGCCAGTCGGCGACAGCCCGTACCTTCTTGGGATCGGTAGCAACGCCGTCGGCGCTCACTATGTGCCCCAGGTACTTGACCTGCGGCTGCAATAGCTCACACTTAGACGGTTTTACTTTCAAATTAGCCTTCTGAAGTCTATCCAGTACCTCTCCCAGTCTTTCTACGTGCGTTTGGAAGTCCGGCGCAATAACGATGACATCATCCAGGTAGAGCAAAAGCGTCTTCCAGTGCAACCCTTGGAGCACACGTTCCATCAAACGTTGAAACGTGGCCGGGGCCGAAGTCAGGCCGAAGGGAAGCACCTTCCAACGCCAGAGTCCACTCCTGGTGATAAAGGCCGATTTCTCTTTTGCGTCTGCGTCCATGGGGACTTGCCAATACCCACTGGTCAAGTCGAGCGTGCTGAAATATTTACTGCCTGCCAAGGCGTCCAGTGACTCGTCTATCCGCGGTATCGGATAGGCATCTTGCCTAGTCACATCATTCAGCTGTCTGTAGTCCACGCAGAATCGCCATGTCTGGTCCTTCTTCCGCACTAGCACCACTGGGGAGCTCCATGCCCCGTCTGCTGGCTCAATCAGGCCCATCTCAAGCAGATCCCGAACCTGTCTTTCTGCTTCTGCCTCTTTCTCTGGTCCCAGCCTGTGGGGAGGCAACCGAATAGGCTTGGCGTCGTGCGCAACGGGAATGGAGTGCTTCACAAGGTCAGTTCGTCCGATGTCACCACTGTGACGACTGAACACTGCCTCGTACCTCACTAGCAACTCTCCCAACTGCTCCCTCTGTTGCCGACTGGTGCAACCTGTGCATGCCTGTTCATACAGCTCGGCCAGATGTTCTGGTATGCCCGAGCGTCGCGTCCCTGGGCCTGTCTGAGGACTGGGATCTGTCTCTGCCTGAACTTCATCTGCCGTGATCCCCGTGAAGGTCCCGATTACTTCACCTGCTGGCAGGTGAATCGCGTCCTGGGTGGGCTTCAGACAGCGTACCAACACTCGTCCTTGTTGGTCGGGGGCGTTCACGCTGGTGGCCAAGGGAATACTGCCAGGTATACTCTCTATCACTCCCTGTGGGCAGTAGCTCCTGGCCGCCAGGTGGTAGGATATTCTAGCCTCCGTCTGTGGGGGTATCTCTGTTTTTTTCAAGACTTGCACCTTCGAGATCAACGCTCGTCCGTAGCGGTCGGTGCATACCAACTCTGCGCCCTGCATCGTCAATGTGGGCTGGTTGAACCCCACCATGTAGCACTCCTGGTTGACTAGGAAGGGCATTCCCAGGATCACGTCTTCACTTATTTGTGTGACCACGAAGGTCTCCGTATAAGCTACTGACCGGACGCGTCCTGTCACCTTCAACAACCCATAGAACGGCAGTTTCGTTCCGTCGGCCATCAACCTGTGGGAGTCGTGCTCTTGGAGGTCATTCTTCTTGTCTTCCGACAGCTTGTCGAAGACTTTCTTTGATAGCAAGTTCGTGTTGCAGCCCGTGTCCACAAGATACGTGACCGCTTTGCCCTCTACCTTTCCAGGCAGATAGTAACTCGACTTGAAGGGACGTTCCATTTGGTTCACACAAGAGGCCAGTGCAGTAGCCAGTCCGGGGGTGTCGGCTGTAGCGTCGTGCTGTGGGTAGTACGACCGTGATGCAGGCATGGGTCTGACTTTTCTTGGCTTTGGCTCGTGTCGCTGGAACACCTCTGGTGGACAGTCGTCTTCGCTGTCTGTGAGTTCCTCTGTGGTGCCTTCTAAGTAGGAGAAGCGGTTGTGAGTGTGGAGCGCTACGGGTGTGGTTGGTGGATGTGGGTAAGCTGGCCGCCGTGCCTTCTGCCAACCCTGAGGGTTCGTCTTGATCGCCCTACTTGGTTCCCTATACTTCCCGTGTGCCCGTCTGCAGCCAGTAGGTTGCTCTACTGCTGCGGGCCGATATCGTTTCCCTGGTTGCTATACCAGGGGTTCTGTCTACACTCCCTTTGGGTATGGCCCAGCTGTCGACATCCCCAGCACCTGGGTGGCTGTTTGGGAGGAGGTTGGTTGACAGGAGGTCGGTTGACAGGAGGTCGGTTGACAGGAGGGCGGTTGACAGGGGGTCGGTTGACAGGAGGTCGGTCAATGGTGGCTCCTGCTCGAGCTGCGCTCAATGCTCAATGCTGTGTCAGCTCACCTAGTACCTTTGCCATCTCCAGCAGGGGTTGCACTGTTGATGCCTGGATCTGCTGGCATCCTTCTTCTTCCTCCGACTCTACTGGTCAGATCTTAGGGGTAGGAGCATATGTCGGTTGCACTTGAAGAAACTCCTGTCCAGCACGTATGGCGTCCTCTACTGAACGTGGCTGCATCGCCAGGAGGTGTCGTTGGAGATGAACGTGTTCCAGAGTATTCTGGAAACTTTCCAACGCGTGTTCCTCCTTTTGGGCGCGTGTAGCGTCGTTGTAGGCGGCCTCGACCATTGTCTGAATGGCCGTAGCGTGCTCCCGGAGAGAGTGTTTTGCTTCCTTGCCGTAGCCCGATAGCTTGGCTCGTGCCTCTCGGCGGGACAGCCCAAAGCTTGCTTTCAGTGAGTCAGTTATGGCCCACAATGTCTCGCCTCGCCCGTACGGCTGTGCCTTTCCTTTCAGTGCTTGTCGGAGGTGGATGACTGCCGCTGCCGGCTGCCACTGGTTCGCTTCTGATACCTCCTTGAATTGACGAATGAAATATTGGACGTTTCTTGTCCCATCAAACTCCGGCGTCTTGAAGTGTTCTATTCGAGAGTTCTCACTCATCTTTTCAAGAACGTCGGTAAGGGCTCCAAACACGCGTCCTGTTGGATCTCTATCCATACTCATGGCACGTCGGGACGTCATGTTGATCGGTCGTTTGATTCCTGCGGGTCGTCTGTCGGGATTCGCTCAGATCCCACTGCTGCCACCAATGTACAGGATTTTATAGTCGGTTGACAACGACTGGTAGCATACACCTGTACACGACCCCAGGTTGCTTGTTGTTACTGTGCACGACCACTGCTACAGCACACGACTGGCTGTCAGTCCCTACCACTGCCTGCCCAGCATAGTCGTACTAGCTGGGTAGGAGACTAGATAGAGTATAGGGCTTTTACAAGCCGGCACTCCTTAGTCGTACTGCAGTGTAGTTGTGCTTGTAGGCGAATGAATAAGGCTTTGTGTTGAAGAGAGAATAGGTATGTATTGCGTACTGCCTAGCTGAGCTCTTGTCCTGCTCTAATTGACAGAGAGCTTCAGCTGGCTTATATATAAAAGATTATGTAATAGCTAGCCTCAGTGGCTAGTCAACAAATATCAATTGCGTAACAAGATATATATGGGTATGCATAGAGTAAATAAGCTGCCTAGAATAAAGGCCAAGTCACATGAGTGTCTCTTTGTGCTCACGTGCTTTCATAGAGTAATAGTAGCTAGAGTGCATGCTCCTTGTTGTAGGTGAAGCCTTAGTAATTCTACCACAATATTCTCTACCAAAGAATCAATTTGGTTTGGCCTAGTGGTAAAAATAAAGTTATTTATTATTTTGTTTGATAGGTAAATAAAAAAAACAATACCAGATATTGTTGTTATACTAGACATTGTTGCAGCAGTATCTGCTACACTACCTGACCACATGTTGTGGAGTTATCACACCAAATGATTTCTTGATTCTTTCATCAATGATAAGCTGACCCAATGAGTATGAAGGGCAGACCCAATCACTACCAATGGCATATGCACATGTGACTTGTATTTCTTTTTTTATAAAATTGTACTGTCACTTTATATGATGAACACAGCCAATGCCTATATGATGGTACTAGATATATAATCTTAATTGAGAATCACCTTTGTAATGACCATATGTATATCAACTTGAACATTAATAATTGTGTATTTACATTGTGATTTGCACTTATAGTCCATACCCAAATTATTAGTTCACTCATCCCAAAAATACTTGTTTGTCAGCCATGTTCTAATAATGATAATAAAACTACAAACCATTCAGCATTGACAGTTATTTATAGGACTAGAAAGTGGCCTATCGTCTACATGACATTTGACGAATAACGTTTCTAAAATTTTGGTTTTGGATCACCAAATTATTGAAATGTTACTTACATGCATTGAAATGTAACGCTGTTGGTAACACATAATAGCAGCAGTGCCAACATTTCATGCATTACATGTTGATCCCACTCTCATTTTCAACAGTACGCATGATTTGAGAAAAGTGATCATTATCTCGCTCTGAGGACGGTAGATTCAAGGATGAGTTTTTGTGTGAGTATTCTCATTTTTCTCCGTATTTTGACCAATTGTTTCTCGTATTCTTGACTGTTCATCACTTTGTGCCACTGATTCCTACATACCAACATACTGGCATTGGAAGCTATGAAATTACCTGATGCATCTGAGATAACATGTTACCATAAATATGCAGCCAGTCACTTTGTCGACGTATTATAATTTGTGCTGGTAGTCACTGAGTGACTCCTTTGCCCAATGCTATTCTACAGAAGGGCAAGTGTGTCCTAGCACTTAAAATTTGAGGCTCATCTTGGTGTGTAGTGTTGATATCGGTACCTCCCGCACTAGGAAATAATGTGCACAAATATTTTGTGTCAATAGATGAGCAAAATCACCTTTGAATGCATATTGGATCATATTAAAGATCGATTGGAGAAGGTGGATCTGGTTGGTGATGTTATACCCTCCTGACAAAAGGTTGGCAATCGCTCTAGCTAGACTGGTCAGAGGAGATTATTACCACACTATTTCAGAACTTTATGGAGTTGGTATGTATCACTGAGTTACTTTAATATGAAGTTCTGTGGATAACCTGAAGCCCTACCTTGTTGCAAACTTCCGTATTCAAATGTGTGTTTGTTTTCAGAAAAGCATATTATTTGTCGTCCTTCCAATGACTCTATAGTAAGCTTGCCAACAAATAGCAGACACTAGTAACACCAGTATTCTGGCTGGAAGATGTCTATTATCTTAATATATTTTATGTTGAGAACAATGTTTGGTTTCGACTACAGGTGAGGACTACAGCTGCAGCTATATGCAACGAAACAAGTCAAATAATTGTTGATTGTCCTGTGGGATGATGTGGTTAACAAGATAATGCCCAAAAATTGACACGAAATGCAAGCACTCCAAAGTCTCAACAAATTCCCTTACAGCTTCGCATCGATAGGTTCGTGGCTACAACACCTGGTGAATTTTTCTTGGATTAAGTTGGACACTTTGATCCAATCGTTGCCACTTCTCTTTTATTGTGTTGGTATTATCTAATGCGGTACTCCAGTGGCAAAGTTTAGCAATGGAAGCTGAACCCGTGTGTTACAGATAGCGCTGACATGAGAACTCGCAGAAGCATCAAGGTTGCGACCTGCTATTTTAAAAAGTTGATAGATTAGATCAGTTCTGATTTGAACCAAAATATTTTAAACGTAATTATTCTTAAGGCTATAAAAATCACCACAATATTTTAATTCAAAACATAGCGCTTACGTTTTGTTATTCAATCTTGAACATATAGCAGGAAAATTTGTATTGGGTAAACGACTCACTTGTGAATGCAGTCAACAGTCAGTGGTTTTCACTGAGACTGTTGTTGTTAAACACTCTTTTTGATCTGGGTAATATGTCCAATCAGATGGCAGAAAATAGCTACGATGAAATTCACCATACCATTTGTGGTCGACTGCTCTATCGTGAACAACGTGTGATAAATGATGACTGTTCTTCGGCTAAACGCATATACACTATATATTCATTCGACATGTTGTTTCAAAAACTCTGTGGCCGAGCCTTAATTCACTAGTTTTCACAATGTTGACTTCATAAAAAGTGTAATAAAATATTATTCACATTGCAGATGGATGCCATATACCCATAAAGTGTCCACCTGGAGGAGAAGATTCAAAAAGTCCTACTACAAACTTCAAAAACTATTACAGTATCATATTAATGGCGTTGGTGGATGGGCATGGTAGATACATATGGGCATCCTGTCAGCAACCAGGAAATTGTCACAATTCTACTCTGTTACAATCAACGGCCCTATGGCATTCTATGTACGACATATGCCATCTGAAAAGTGCATTGCTCAGGGATACGTTAGTACCTTCGCTTATCCTCGGAGATGGAGCTTTCCCTTCATGAACATATCTAATGAAGAGATTTTCCCATTCCAATCTATCACAAGAGGAGAAACTATTCAACAAGAAATTATCAAGTGCCAGAATGTCTGTGGAAAACGCCTTTGGTATGCTGAAGGATCGCTTCCGAGTACTTTCACGTAAGTGTGAAAGTCACCCAGAGAAAGTTAAATACAAGTGTCTGGCTTGCATTGTTTTGCACAACATACTCTTGCAGCGAGGGGAGGTTACAACCAATGACAATGAAAGAGTTGACATTCATATTGTTAGACATGATGCACCTGGCGTAGAAAATGCAGCAGCTAGCCGTTTCCGAGAGGCTTTGCTGCCACTCGTAACTTAAATATCTGTTCCTGAGTTTTTTTGTGCTAGCAATTTTGTAGAAATTCTTAATTTTGTATAAAGATTGTTTCATTTCTGTCACACGATATTACAAGCTTTTTATTCTCGCTAGATTGTTTTTTATAATCTTACTTCACGGTTATATTCTTTGCTCTCATTTGTAATTAGAACTCATATGTTATTGCTACTGATTTTATTTTGTAAGCTGTATTAAGTAGCAAAATATACAACAAACATATCCAATTATACAAATCATGTATGTAAAAATTCAATGAGGATGCAAGTTGTAAAAATTATAAAGCAGCACAGAAGTCGGATACCAAACTACAATCCATGTATGATGAAATTGGTTGAAGTTGTAACTGAATTATTACACAGCAATATACTGATTGAACTTCATGTACAAGCTATCGGCGGTGGTGTAAAAGATTGTTGATGTACAGTTGATGAAGGTGGAATGAAAGTATGCGGAGGTTCACTAGCGGGTGGAATTAAAGCCTGCCGAGGTGGAGTTGGAGTCAAAGGTTGACAGCAGCAGGTGGATTAGCAACTGGCTGTGGTAGTGTTACAAATGAAGGTGATATTCCAGTCCGTTGAGGAGTAGTTGCATAGCCTGCCTAATGGAATTGTGGGTGCTGTGGCATCGGCGGTGGAGGGGCGCAAAACTGTGACCTTTGCCTGACCGTCACAAGACCTTATATCGCTGTAAGTAAGCTGTTTCGAAATAGTTGTTGCTGCTCCATGAACAGTTGCATGTCCGGTCGATCTGTTCCTGAAAGCATAGAACGCTGGTTAATGTATCTAAAATGTATTAAGTGCTTATTTAACATTTCCAGCAGGGCTGAAAAGGTATACCTCTATGACTAGTTTCATAGTAGCCATGACAGTCATTTTAAAATCATCTAATGAGCATGTCTGTGCCATGTAGAAGTTGAGTGAACTCTGACACTGGTTATCACAGAACAATTACCTTTCACCAATCTGATGCAACAACAAAAAATAGTTATATGACACCGCTGGCTAATGACGGACAAAGAATAACATATACCTCTTTTTGATGTTACTGCAGATCTTGGGGTTGATGCTCGAATATCGGAATCATCATCAGTAGAAGATGCTGATGGTTCTAAATTGGTACCAGATTTATTTTCGACTCTCTCTGCCAGCACTGGCCTTACCATATCAAACCATCTTGTGTAGCCGTGCTCATTCTGAAACCTGTCCAGACCAGTCGCTGTCTTTTCAATTTTGATAGCTTTCTTTACCAGCTGCACGCAATATTTAAACTTATTCCGCAACGGTTCATAATTTATCCCATTGTCTGGATGCCGAGAGTTAAATTCTACCAACACTTTCTTATACACGTCGGTAGTTGCAGCATTGGTAACCTGCTTCAAAAGTTTTCTGTGATATCTTTCATTATTGACAATAATGTCTACCAAATCACCTATCTGCGCAGAAGTCCATTGGATCCTCGGTCTCTTCGTTTCTGGTGCACCATCCTATTAACAAAAACAAACTGTGAGTCACTGATTTATAAGAAAACCAATATTTTAGTAAACATTCGAGCACACAACTAAAATTGTTTTTCCTGCCTTTTCAACGACTTGAAATTAATAACATGACAACTACCTAATTAACTGGTAATAAAAATATACTATTATTAGTTAGTGAAACCCTCTGACACTGTTCTCAAATTACATTCGTTATAAGGTTTCACCTATGATGTTTCACGCCTACCATGCTTTTAAGGAACAAGTTATTTTTCAATATTTTTATTAGTCATTGATTAATTACTATGCAACACATAATTTTCCCTGTAGCAGTATGACATTGTTACCACATAATATATCTCGTTGTTGTTAAAAAAAAAATTAGGACAGAGACAGATAAACTGCACTGCCAAAAGCAAACAACAGTAGTATTGTAGAGGAAATGCTACCACACAGGTCGACACCATTATTTTATTACTTGCCGAACAGTACACTTATTTTATTACTTGCCGAACAGTACACTTATTTTATTACTTGCCGAACAGTACACTTATTTTATTACCTGCCAAACTGTGTGTCATTTGCACTCACTCATTTTATCTGCTTCCACTTATTTTATTATATATTCTATTGCTTGTACATATGGCTTCCGGACATCTCGCCACACTTTGAACTAGGCACATTACCAACTGGCCACATTGCCAACTAGCCATATTACCAATTGGCCACACCCCTCACTAGCCACACTGCCAACTGGCCACACTTTGTATATATTATATAGCAACAGTAAATGTTGTGATGTACTGCACTTTTTGAACTGCGTCATCCAAGCCACAGTAGTTAGTTTAGTTCTCTAAGTGGTTGCACTATTTACCATCTACCCGACCAATGTCTATGAAATATATTATAAATAAACCCTAACTGATAAATAAATTACTTACTGTCATTGCCACTTCAGAGAATCGCTTTGACGCACATAATCAAACATTTATATATGACAAACTCAGACTGGCAGGACTGGCAAAAAAGGTTGAATTTTGTTTATTAATTTATTGTGTATCAAGCGGCACTGAACTAAACTAAACTAAAGTGAACTAAACTATAGTCGAACACAAAACTCTTACAACTACTGCAAACTAACAAAGAATTCAATGAATGTTTGTGGCGCCTAACGTAGCACTAACCATGCATTGCATTTTTTTGCATATACATCTCACTGAGAGAAATAATTTGCTAAATTATTTCATACATAAATTACAAATGAGTAATACTAATACATGCACCTCCTGACTGAATACTGTTGAAACATGTAGAATGTTATTCTTAGATGTCAATACACTCTAGACATGATAATAATTCCAAAAGCATTTCCCATTTCGATGAGAAATACTTCAACTTAGGGAACTGAGTGTGTCATAATACTAGTAAATTGACCAATTAGATTTTTAGAAAAAAACAGTCCACAGTATTGTAGTGAGAATGGGCTATGCCATTTTTCAGACAAAAGAGAAGGCACGTCAAGAAGTGTTTACAAGTGCAGCAGCTATAATTGAAGAAAAAATCCGTGAAGTGATGCCACCAACCTACGAAGGACAGGTAGAAGGCTTGCCAGACCCGGAGCATTTGGGCCGTAACATCAATCACCTAGGAAAGAAAATGAGACCCAAGGAACCAAAGACATTGGACTTTGAGGTGAGAGCACAAAGTACATATTTGGCCTTTGTATTCCCCTATGCAGAATGTGATAAATTGAAATAAGCATGGATCCGCGTGAAAACATGACAGGACTGTTCACTTACTTGTACATAGAATAACTGATCAGCCTACATCAATAACTTTCATGATTTTTTTACCTTTAGGTTGATTACTCTCAGTTTATTTTAATTTTATTGTGACCCAATTTATTATATTTTTACAGCTGTCATTAGCCACAACAGCACCTGATTTCCTTCATGCAGATGTAGAAAAGCATGGTCAGCGCCACCTCATATTTGCAACTCGGTTGATGCTTACACTACTGATGGCTGCAAAAGAATGGTTCGTGGATGGTACATTCAAAGTCGTGAGGGAACCTTTTGTGCAGCTGTTTTCTATCCACACATTTATCCGAGATGGAGAGAACGTTAAGCAAGTACCTCTTGCTTATGGGTTCATGTCACGATGAAGGACCAAAGACTACAAAGCAGTAAGTATTCTCATGACATAGTCGCAACCATTAGTTTGTTTTTATTTTTAATTGCATTTGGTTTACCATCAATCTCTGCTCGCTTCGCTTCAAAGTATCATGTATATGGAGGAAAGTTCAGCAGCTGGGATTGGCAGTCGCTTACTACAGGAAAGACAGTGTTTACACATTTATTAAAAGACTCATGTCTCTGCCATATTTACCAGCCGAGCACATAGCAGCTTCATTTGAAAAGCTTGCCGACAGAGCCGAGTCCGATGAACTGAGGAGCCTTTGTTCATATATTAGGCAGACATGGATAGAATCGACGGTGTGGCCAATAGGTAATTGGTCAGTTTTCATGAGAGCCTTCAGAACAAACAATGATGTTGAGGGATGGCATAGGAGGCTCAACTATAAATTCCATGATGGCAAACCTGCGTTTTACTTATTGTTAACTATTTTATATCAAGAAAGTAGCTTATAAAACTTGCAGTGTAGGCTTTTGAGTAAAGGGAAACTTAAAAGAAAATATCGAACTAGACATGCTTTGTTCCAAAGTAAAGTTTTTAATCTATGGGATGCCTACAGTAATAGAGAAATGAAGACGAGCCAGTTGCTCAAACGCATAGCTTAACTAAAAGGACCATCCGATGTTGTGGATTAGCTGTTTAATACTAGCACAACTTAGAATAGTGGATATAATGTGTAACTCTCATCTGACTGTCAACATTTTTACCACCTTTTACTTTAGGGCTATTTGCAGAGTTTTCTGTTCCTTGCGTTTTACATTATAAATGTACTACTTATTTGATAGTCAAAAATATATCTATCATGCACAGTGCAAACCGCAAATTGTCTTTACATTCTTTGGTTTATATGCTTTGCTTGATGACATGCATAGCAAGCAGAGGCGTATTGAGTACCCCCGACCCCCCGAACAGTCGGGGGTACAACTCCCAACCCCCTAACGTTAGGGGGTCAAATTTGTAGGGTATTGTTTTGGTTTGCGGGGATTGGTTTTTCTTCTGATGGTTGTTTGGAGTTATCTTTGCATTACAACATGAAACATAGACCTAGCCCAACTACATGCTTTTACTTTTTTGTGGATTGACATTGACCCACCCTTGTGATAAAACAATAAAGTTATCAAAAAACTAACAAGGCACATCATTGGCTCATGAACATATGGTTGACCAATCAAATAAATGGATATTCGTGCTTCTGGATAAAAGCTCTACCATAAAGAAATATTTCTTTACATTACACGCAAATAAAGCTGCTATGCAACAACTAACAACTGTCTGTATGTGGATTGGTGGTTAAAGTTCTTATTACCACTACTGTAACTATTATTATAATTAATAATGATTGGATTTTCCCCCACTTCACCACTAATATTATTTATGATCATTATTAGATAGTGGTAGTTGTTATTAAATTAATTAATTAATTATTATTATTATTTATAATAAGTGTTATAAATAATAATAATAATTAATTTGAAGCAGTCAAATTATATTATTATTTATTATTATTATAAAATTGAAAAAATGATAAATAAAACATATTAATTAATAATAATAACAATAAATAATCAAATTAATAAAACACATAAATAATAATAAAATAATAGTAATTATTATTATCATCATTAATAAACTAAAAAAACTAGAAAAAAAGAAAAATGATTAGCTAATAAGTAATAATATAGTATGACATTAATAAAACTCGACCCCCTAACATTCATGGTGAACCCCCTAACAGGCAACCCCCTAACAAATTCCTCCAACCCCCTGACAAAAAATTTTCCGTGCTTCGCGCCGTTTTATCTAATTTGTTAGGGGGTTGGATTTTTAACTCAAAACGCCCCTGATAGCAAGCATATGTATATAATTTCCAGTTTCTACATTTTTAGGCTTTAGCCTATCGGAGCCACTTTGGGCTCATTATTATCAACCAGTACACAGCCTGGCAAGCATTCACTGCATTGAGTTAGTGTATATATACTATAATATACAAACTGTGGCCAGTTGGCAGTGTGGCTAGTTGGTAGTGTGGCGAGTAAGGGGTGTTCCCAGTAGCACATGTGGCTAGTTAGTAATGTGGCCAGTTAAAAGTGTGGCGAGATGTCCGGCTACCGTACATATCCATTATTTTGTATACATGTGAGTAGTATTATATGAGCAGATCTCCCTACCAAGTGTTTTTTGTGGGGTCATAATCTGGGGTGATGCAATGGGTTACGGCGTTGGATGGATTCGCCGAGTTTATATTGTATTTTATTTGAGGGGTATTTGAGTGGCATTTGAGTGGCATTTGAGTTTTGATTATTTTTTTACCTACTTTGAACTTATATGACGTATAGATTTTGAATGTATGACATTTAAGTTTTTGATAATTTTTTACATAACTCGAACTCATATAGTATTTTGAGAGAGAGGAGAGAGGAGTTATATCTAGCTTGAATAAATACATTGATTAAAAATGAATCAATATATAGTTATATACATTTATTACATAATAAGCAGGGGTAAACCTTCCCATATAATATAGCTAGAGTCAGTAAAGACTAAGTAATACAAAGCACCAGGTCTTGTAATGATAATCAATGCAAAGTCTTTTTCTTTACATTGCATCTTAAAAAATCCTCAAATTAGCTTCTATATGGTTAAAATTTACAGTATTTGGGAAATAATTGTAATAGAAAACATTATATCTATTAAAATTTACTGTAAATTTTATGTAGTACAGAGTACTATAACCTTCATTTATTCACTTGAGACTACATATCATCAGCATTTTGAGATCAAGTCTATATATATATATGTATACGATGAATGATTTCTTGTATTATATATATATAGTTATAGTAACTATTCTAAAAAGAAGACTATTATGAAGGTTTTTATTTAAGCCAAAGTAGGTTCGGTAGATACTCCATCAGAACACACTCGTCTTTTAGCATAAAAATATGTGAGTCCTCGCTTTATTTGCTTGTATGTCAACATTTTTTGATCCTTTACTACAAATCCTCGATTTTTACCCATAAACGACTTTTTTGTGTTCAATACATTTAGATAACTGTCTTTGTTCAATTGATTAATTCGTTTGTTCAAACCTTTTGAGCTAAACTGGTTTCCTTTTTCTCCCCAGCAATAATAGGATTTAGAGTTAAGAGCAACAATTCCATCTCCGGTAAATTCCTCTTTAAAACTCTTAAAAGTTCAATCACGTCCAATGAACGTCACTTGTATCATGTGACCAAAAGTTCTTTGACGTCCAATGGACGTGATATATTTTGTCCGGTTTTCGGAACTGATTGCAGAAGTTTGTATAGACTGATAAGAATAATTTTTATACCATCGTGTAGAGCAGACAATTGCCTATTTTCTGGTCTTTGTTTGAAGACTGTACGACGTTCTAAACGGAAACAGTTCCAAATATCCTTAACCCATCACTTCCTGTTTTAAATTTCGGATTTTTTTTGATAATCATGGGCAAAATTTTTTTGCTAAGGAGCAAGCACATTGTTTTCTTCTTCTAATTTAGTTAGTTTATTAATATCTTAGCTTGTTTGAGCCCTCTGACACTGGAATTGAAGGTTAGTAAGCTAGTAATTAATTATTTAGATACGGCGTTGATAATAAATAATTAATTTTTTTATTATTTTTGTAAAGTTGTTGACTGATGTTGTTGTTTACATCAAAATGTAGCGCTAAATGTTTCTAGTTCATTGGTGCACCAATGAGGGCTTAATTTTTGCCTGTAATAAAAATAATAATTATTTTCAGAAAAAAAATTTTCCGAAATTTTCGGTCATTTGTGCAACAAGTGTCCAAATGTTGTTGCAGTGTTCTAACACTATTCTTGCATATTTTTGTTTCAAATTTTGCTAGTCTTATCAGAATTTTGTCCTCTTTTCAGCTGTGCTATCAGTTTCTTGTCTAGTGTGTTATTTTTTTTTGTAACTGGTTGATCTGTTGAGAGCATTACTAAAAAATGGTCTCCGAACTAAAACAATAATAAAAGTAGTTTAGACAGGTGAAATCAATCTGCTATTTATTCTACTAAGAGAAAAGAGAATGCTGATTCTCATGAGCATAAATTTGTTACCATATCATGTATAGATGAATTTTAAAAAAATTTCGAAATCGAACTTTTTTTGCAAAAAAGCGGTCGAATCCTGAGGTAATTTATTGGTCAAAGCGGTTGAAATTCAAAGAGTTAAACAATCCAGGTGTTCTTTTTCCATGTTTTAGTACTTTTTCACAACATTCTTGCATGCTCCATTCTAAACCCATTGTTTTGATTCTTAAAAATTCATCTCTATGTTTGTCACAGTATGGTCGTGGAAACCAATCACCATATTCATTGTAAAACTCTTTTTTCATACTTGGTTTTACCAGTGTTTCTAATGTTCCGCTCAACGCCATGTATGCGCTATCTGTATCCATTTCAACATATTGGAAATCACTTCTGTCAATATATCTATAAATAAAAAGATTGCTTCAATTATTTGGAAGTTTTACTTACTTATACATGATAATAGCAGGGGATTAGGTTTTACTTACTTATCCATAAAGTCGTAGTAAAACTGTAGCATTCTCAGTTTAGCATACTGTAGCACGGAGAAACCCAAGTGTACTGGAACATTCATAGTTAGCTGAAATGATGGTGATACTGATTAGCAAAGTAAACTTGTGGAATATAAATTTTGAATTGTAAAATAATTGTTTTAAAACTTACTAGCTGTTTACAGGTTACGATTTCATAAAAATCATCTGCTATTTCTTCCATGGAGATAAATTTGTTTCCTCTGATACGAAATGAAGCTTTTCTGGCGCCTTCGATGAACTTGATGGTGGTATGTTTTTCTTTATCAGTGATTGTTTTTCCATAAGCAGCATTTCCTACCAACTTGCTAGTAGTAGCAAGTAATTCTTGACTAGGATCTGCATCTCCCATTCTCCTAGCGTCTGAAACCGATGTTCCAAAAGCTTCAAAAGCTTTTCTAGGAATATATTCTATTAGCTGATAAACTTTGGTGACTTTCAATCCTTGTTTCAAGTACCATTTCAACAAAGGACTCATTAGCAATATCTTATCTCCGTACATACTTCCAACTAATGAGCGTTGAGGAGTCTTTAAAAAACCTTCGGCTTCAGCAAAGACTTTCATTTCATCGCTCAAGTGTTCTCTGGTTAACATCGTATTTTTAAAAATCTGAGGCATTTCGGAGAACTTTTCTTCCTCTTCCTCAGGAACTTCGATGTCACATTCAACAAATCCGAAGAATTCCTCTGATTGAACTCTCTCCAACACTTCTTCTTGATTCAGCTTTTTTTCAAGTATTTTAGGGTAGAAAGAATTGTAAAACGTGTTGACAAATTTTTGTAAATTTGTATGAGTTTTTACACATTTCATTCAGTCACACTCCCAAATCGAGATTACAGTGTAACCTAATGCTCGAAGATATTCTTCATTTTCCATCGTAGTTTTAAACAGATTTGCTTTTGATTTTCTTCCACTAGCTTGAAGCTCTTGCTCTTTAGCGTTGTTATAAGAGCAGTCGTGTCCATGCCAAAAACATCCGTGGAATTGAAAGACATGACGATTTTCAACACAGAATCCATCAACTGGTAATCCTCGCTGTCCGAGAGTAACTTCTCCTCCATTGAGCTGATGTCTGATATTGATTTTTTTTGAGAACATTTGGAACTGTAACCAGCTATGAGCTATCTTGCTAAATTTTACTGGTTCAGCGACAAAGGAGTTTTCGATTTTTCTTCTTCGAGGATAGCCAGTAGGCATTGATTGCATCATACACCATAAATAGAGCGCATTTGCATCAACTCCATAGATTCTATCACAAACCTTTGCTTCTTTTCCCAACCAATGTTCTCTAATTTTAGTTATACCTTTTTCGTGATATCTATGCATCACTAGACTTGGCCCACCAACTATGTTTTTCTTTATTAGAGGATAAAGTTCTGCATTGCAGTTGTCAATCAGACAAATTGGGAGAGTCTGACGAAACGAGTTACCGAGTTCATCAAAATTCAAGTATGTAGAGAGGTATGGAGGGGGTGGTTGAGGAGCTTTGTTAAACATCCATCGAATTGCTAATCCTGGTAAAGATATACCATCTTTTAACATATCAATCCCATGCTCTCTGTAGATCGATCTTTGTCTTTCCAACGCTTGAACAAATGGTTTTACATCCAAGTTGTTGTACCATTTTAAAAAGTCCCTCATTGTCTTTATGTCGTTATCTTTCCATGCTTTTTGACAAATTATGTACTCTTCTTCACTGATATTCTTTTGTTTTAAAGAACTGTAAAAAGCTTCTCTTGGAGGTAGATGTTCTTGATTAAGTTGTTCCAAGTCTTTCATCCATTCATAAGGAAAAAATCCTTTTCCGGCTTCACATTTGTATGCTTTGAGATACATTTCATAGCTATATCCAGGAGCGATGAAGTTTGTACAATCTAAAAACAAAAAAGATCCTATTCCAATAACAGGCATCTTGGTTCCTTTTTTTATAACAAAATCAAAATCTGTGTCGGAGACATCTTTCAATTTTTGAAGCAGTTTTCCTTTCATCACATTGACATCATAAGTCTGTGAATTGAAACCTAGAATAGGGAGTTTTTTCATATAGCTGTACAAATCATCCAGAACTTTTTCAGCTCCTGTTCTACGTCTGAAACGATTTTTTTCAAAATCATTACGAAACTTTTCTTCAGCTTCTTCCAGTCGTTGTAATTCACCTTCTATCTGTTTTATGATTTGCGAAAATTGTTTTTCCAATCGGCTATATGATTCTTCACTAATATCGTCCAAGTATTCAATGAACTTTCCAACGCATTCATCATCATCCCCTTTATTGACAATACAACATGGGTTGTTGAAGCCTGGTACGTTTGAACAAATTGAAATACTTAAAAGTTTATGCTCATTCATGTAAATGGTTGTGTCTGTATCTCGTTCTTTTTCGCAATTAGGTAACAAACACTCTATGTCGAATGTTGCAAAAAATGGATAGTATCTCAAGGAATCATCTGACCCGATATCTATCCCGAATTGAACCTTCAGTTTGTCGAATATTGTAGCAGTAGGACTGTATTGTCCTCCAGAAAACTGCATAGTTGTTGCCTCTGAGATTGAACATCTGTGTCTTTTCAGATTCCCCAATCTGTCATAACAAGTAGAACAGGTTGGACATCTGTAGGCTCTGACATATCCTTCCAAGTTTGTAATAAGACTGAAGTGATTGATATAAAGATCCAAATATAGATTCTCATTATAACTGGAGTTTGAATTCCAAATAACTGTTGAAGTCATATCATCATTGAAAGAAAACACTGTTATCTTCAGTTGAAATGCTCGCTCCAAAAGCAATAAATCAGCTTCTGTCACTCCTTTCCCATCACAACTTTTACCACTATCACCATAGATGAAACTATGATATTGTTGTTGGTACTCCTTCACCTCCTTAATTATCGGATCTTTTGCAATTCCACCGTTTTTTTGTAGTTCTTTGTGTAATGCTAGACATCTAAAAAAGCAAAGATTGTCGGTAACTCGTATTCCTTTTGTGTTTTTTAACATGGTTCGTATGTGTCTGTTGTTAATGAGGTGAGAGGGTAAATGCTCTGGTGGTGATCCAACTTTTCCCATTCCGAGTCGTTTGTAGAAATAAAACGAAATGTTTGTGATTAACATCAATCTCCAAGTCGTATTTGGTCTCCGTCTCAAGCTATTTGTACGATGATCAGTCTCCATAACATCAACAAAGAAGTCATCAAGATCTCCTTCAGTTTCAATCAGTTTAGCTTTTGGATATACGGTAGCATTGTTTGATGATGAGTGAAAGTATCGGAGTTCACCATCATTTTTATTTTCTAGTATACAACCTACGCTACAGTTGACTTTTGCTCTCAAGCTCAATTGTCTCCAAACTTTTTTTAGCAATTCTAACACTCTTGAATCATGATAGTCATTTTGGTAGGTATCAGCTTGGTCTCTTGGAATCCCATCCCAAAGTCTTACATTTAAAAGTTCTATGACTTTTCCAGCTCTATGTTTCGTTTTCATAGCTCCCCAATATCTAGCTATCAAATCATCCCATTCTTCATCTTGAAAAGTTGGAGCTGTGCTATCATCAACAATACCTAGGGTTGATGCTCGGGTAGGTCTTTCAAAATTTAAATCTTCCATTTCTTCTTGTTCTTCCTCTTGTGCTTCTTCCTCTTCTTCTTCTTCTTCTTCTTCATTTTCTATCATTGGATCATTCTCATTTTCTTCAACTATCTCCTCCACAACCGGCTCTATATCTTGAGCTATTATGCTAGTCTTTGGTGGTGAAGGCTCAGCACCAAACCCTATTTGATTGATTGTTTCATCGGGTAAACGAAAACAAATGAGATTTTCTTCTAACCATTTCCAATTAGGGGAAATTTCAGGGTTTTTTCTTCTACATTCACCTCCCGATAATTTAAACTTTGTCTACAATAGAAATGTTAACACATAATAGTTGTTCTATAAAACATTCACATACATTTGGTATGAAATGTAACAGAAGAAAAAATGACTTAAACACCATTATCAATTAATTTTTAAAATGGAATTAGGAAAAAAGGCTCAAACATTATTATTAGTTAGGTTTTTAAAAACTTACTGTGTACTATGACATGAATTCTCAACTCCCTCTTTTACATTAATTCTTTGATATTCTGAGTCCTGTCTACAATAAAGAGATAACGCATTATTTTTGCTGATTCATGAGATGACTATAAAAAAACAGCAAAAAAAATTACTCTACTAACGTTATTAATTTATGATTTTAAAAACTTACTGCTTATCAAAGGTTATTGTATTTTCAGTAGTTGCTGAAACTTGAAAAGTCGAAGGTTTGTCTTGAAAAGCATTTTCAAGTTCCATTTCCATTTCATTTTCATATTCAGCATTGCATTCATCATTCATGTATTCATTGACAGCGTTTGAAAAACTGATATCATTTTGATTTTTCATGAGCCATTCCCATTCCTTATGTATGTCTACATCAGTATCATCCTCTTCTGTTTCCATAGCACTATAATAACAATAAAATCATTACTTTTTAATAGAAGTGACAATAGCACATAAAAAGGTAAGTTAAATGTCTCAGCTAATAAATTTTACCTTGTGAATAAAACTCCTAGTAGTCAGTTGGTATATTATATAGTAGATGTTGAGGCTTCAGTTACTGTTGTTAGAACGAGTGATTTATTGTGTGAAAGCATTACTTTTTAAGTAGACAAAAAATTAAGTGAGATAATTAAGTCAGATAATTAAGTCTTAAGTTCGATGAAAATTTTCAAATTCACACAGAAAAACTTTTAATAGTCAGTGGATGTAGTAGTAGATGTTGCTCCTCCGATCACTGTTGTAGAACTGGATGCTTTCTGTGTGAAAACAGTGGCTCTTAAATAGGTACAGTTGCACTGGTTGAACTCTATGAATACCAACCTTCTTTATAATATAACTATGAATCAGAATTTTGTCCACGCGAAAACCAATGCTTTCGCGGGAATAAATAATTTATTTTCACGCGAATGTAAACCGTTGCTTTTGCGGGAATAAATATTTTATTTTCGCAGGGATGGAAACCGTTGCTTTCGCGGGAATAAATACTTTGTTTTCACGCGAATGGAAACCGTTGTTTTCGCGGGAATAAATAATTTATTTTCACGCGAATAGAAACTGTTGCTTTCGCGGGAATACAAATTTTATTTTCATACGGATACAAACCAATGCTTTCGCGGGAATAAATACTTTATTTTCACGCGAATAGAAACTGTTGCTTTCGCGGGAATACAAATTTGGTTTTTACGCGAATACAAACCAATGCTTTCGCGGGAATAAATACTTTATTTTCACGCGAATGGAAACGGTTGCTTTCGCGGGAATAAACAATTTATTTTCACGCGAATAGAAACTGTTGCTTTCGCGGGAGTACAAATTTTATTTTCACGCGGATACAAACCAATGCTTTCGCGGGAATAAATAATTTATTTTCACACGAATAGAAACTGTTGCTTTCGCGGGAATACAAATTTTATTTTCACGCGGATACAAACCAATGCTTTCGCGGAAATAAATAATTTATTTTCACGCGAAAGCATTGGTTTGTATTCGCATGAAAATAAAATTTGTATTCCCGCGAAAGCAGTGGTTTCCATTCGCGTGAAAATAAAATATTTATTCCCGCGAAAGCAACGGTTTCTATTCGCGTGAAAATAAATTATTTATTCCCGCAAAAGCATTGGTTTGTATCCGAGTGAAAATAAAATTTTTATTCCCGCGAAAGCAACAGTTTCTATTCGCGTGAAAATAAATTATTTGTTCCCGCAAAAACATTAGTTTGTATCCGTGTGAAAATGAAATTTGTATTCCCGCGAAAGCAACAGTTTCTATTCGCGTGAAAATAAATTATTTATTCCCGCGAAAGCAACGGTTTCCATTCGCGTGAAAATAAAGTATTTATTCCCGCGAAAGCATTGGTTTGTATCCGCGTGAAAATAAAATTTGTATTCCCGCGAAAGCAACAGTTTCTATTCGCGTGAAAATAAATTATTTATTCCCGCGAAAGCATTGGTTTTCACGTGGACAAAATTCTGATTCATAGTTATATTATAAAGAAGGTTGGTATTCATAGAGTTCAACCAGTGCAACTTTAGCTATTTAAGAGCCACTGTTTTCACACAGAAAGCATCCAGTTCTACAACAGTGATCGGAGGAGTAACATCTACTACACTTTCCACTGCAACTACTAGAAACTTTCTCTTTATAAAAGGTAAAATTTAAAAAATTTATTATTCCCTACCTAGCAAAGATCAAAATTAGTTTATCTATAATGTAAAGTATGAAATAAATAATCTTTTAGTTCCACATGAAAAGCTGAATTATATATTATTTCTTTCTTTTTTTAGAATACTATGGAGGATTTTTCTGCTTCTTACTCGGATTTAAAGCCAATGGAAAACAAACAAAAAACATTCAAAACACCTTCCAAAAGAAAAAACTCTAACTCTGTCACAAAAGAAGCAGCAATAAAGAGACGAGCTTTTCCAAAACTGGTTTTACCCACAACATCAAACAATATGGAACAAAAAGAATTGCTCACTGATGCTGACAGAGCTCTCAAGATGGCCAAATCTCTCCAAAAATGGAAGGCATGTGATTTGAAAAAGATTGGAGGGTTTCTTACACTAGCATCACTTCCTGTTCCATCAGTTTTGCAAATCGTTTCTATTGAACAGAGTACTGGTGAATACGGAAATTACTACATTCTCACTTATCTTGATAATTCAACTGGAGCGAATTTTCAGAAAGTTGTTTGCCCAAGTAGAGTAGTTGAAAGCTTCAATGTTGATAACTACCCATTACCTTTCAACATTTTGTACTTGGGTGAGATGGAAAACTCAAAAAAACCAGAGACTACTTACTACAATGTCAAACGTATCAGCACAAAACGCTTAACCACAGTGGAAGCTACTGCTGAAGCTGAAAAACTGAGAAAAATGAGTGAAGAAGAACTCAAACTCGCTTACGACATCGAGTATCTCAGCAATTTCAAAGATTGTTCCATTTTTGCTTACATCGAAGTTGTAGAAAGATTTATTCCTTTCCGATTCAATGGAGAAGAATCCATTGTAAATTGCATTCGCTATGTCGCTGAAAAGAATGGAAAAAGAGAGACGAGAACGCTTGTACTACCAATCAGATACAACGAGGAAGCTAAAAGATGTGCACCTGGTGTGATGATTTACAAAGGAAAAAAACAGAGTAAGAATTGAAATCCTATTCCATACCACAATGTTGTCTTCATTTCTTCAACCAACGCTAGTGATTGGGAGCAATATTGCACACAAACAAATTCCAATGAGGTGCTAACAAAAACGACTAATGAGGATGAAGTTCTTAAGGAATTCCTAGAAAACGAATTACAAGATTTTGATGAACAGCTTGGTGTTGATGGTATGTAAACTCAATATCAAATGCTGACAACAGGTAGTCTCAAGCGGATAATGAATGTATAAAAAAACCTGTGTATTGATTGACATTACAAGTTGTACTGTTTTGTATTACTTACTATTTACCGACTCTAACTATATTATATGGAGAGATTTTCCCTACTTATTATACAATAAGTGTATATAATCATATATTAATTCATAGAAAAGTCTAAAGGTTCTCAAGTGATTAACTCACCAAAAGTTCCGGTTTGCAAAATATTTGAAGATCTTCCTATCCCAAGCATTATACGAGTGACTGTACTTTTTTATCCAGTTGAAATAGCTAAAAACTTCAGTTACTTAGTATTTACTGACTCTAGCTATATTATATGAGATTTTCCTTACTTATTACACAATAAATGTATATATTCACATTTTGTTTCATTTTTAATCACTGTATTTATTCAATGTAGATATATTTCCTCTCTCTCCTCTCTCTCTCAAGATATCATATGAGTCGGAATTACAAAAAATTATCAAACCCTAAATGCCTCACATTCAAAATCTAGACAGCCTATGAGTTATAATTATGTATCCAATTATGTAAAAAATTATCATAACTTAAATGCCATACATTCAAAATCTATATACCATATAAGTTCAAATTAAGTAAAAAAATAATCAAAACTCAAATGCCACTTAAATGCCACTCGAATGCCACTCAAATACCCCTCAAATAAAATACAATATAAACTCGGCGAATCCATCCAACGCCGTAACCCATTGCATCACCCCAGATTATGACCCCCACAAAAAAACACTTGGTAGGGAGATCTGCTCATATATTACTACTCATGTGCTTGGGCAGCCAGCCGTGCAGCCAAGCCCACCCAGTTCTATTGGTGTGTAGTCAACCAATCTCTCGTACAGGCGTGGCCTGCTTTTGTTTGCTAGCCGCCAATCTTGTTACATAACTTTTTGTGATATAAATATACTTGTTTGGACCAAATAAATCAGAGTTAAGCCTACACTCTCACTTGCTTGTTGATTCACATGCATAAGCGCACTTATGCTAAAGCACAGGTAGCTTAGTAGAAAAGATACAAGTAAGCTCTTGCATTGATTGCGCTGGCAGAGGAACTTACTCAGTTCAAACACTTGCACAACAAACTAGGACGAGAGAAATTGCACTGAAACCAGTCGACTAGCAACTAAGATAATAGTCAGTAGAAAGTGGTCAGTCGATTCGACTCACACTGCACTTGACCTACGGGCAAGTGATACTGGAACGATTATTCGAACGACTAGTTCGACCTGACACACCTATTCCTCTGGAATAGGCTGCGGGCGAGTTGGAAGGCGTACACTGCACTGTTGTACTTGCTTACTACTGTGGGCCGCTGTACAGGTGACAGCTACCACTCCATCCTAAATTCCTGTACAGTATTGGTAGTAGTTGCTGCTTTCAATTTATTTATCAATATTATTTTACATATAAATAAATAGTTATGATAATAATTACATAATAATAAATTACCTCCATTATCAATTTATTATTATTAAAATTGTATAATAAAATGCATCCCTAACAACAGTAACTATAATAATTACTATTATTTAATAATAATAATAATGTTCGTTTACTCTTTATAATTAGGTAATAATAATTTATTAAGTAGTAATTATTATTTAAATAATTTATTACAACCTTACTAGCTTTTTTTTGTTATCCTTTCTTGTTCTATATCAAACAAATAAACAATGTATGCAATAACAATAAATAACAAAAATAATGACACAACTACTCATTTATTGTTATTATTTATTTAGTATTAATTATTACTTTTTTTCTTATTTATCTTTTAATAATCTCCTTATTGTTGTTATTATTTCATTATTTATGATATTTCTTATTATTCACTGTACATGAGATCACCGTGGGCAATTTTTCCTATTATTTAATTGAAAATCATAACTAGTTATGCTAAATGGCAGGGTGAAATAAATGGTTTCATACTTCAGTTGGAGTTGAACGCCTCTCAGCCATGTTGATCACATAAAAATGCTCTACTTGGCGTCCTTGACCTCATAAATTCGTCTCCTGTCACAGTGGTTTATCTGACCAGTCGTGTAACGCCCCAATTGTGGGACATTACATGACTGGCCTTACTGTGTATAAACCAAGTCGAATAAGCCATGACGTGATAACTATAAACGGCAATGATTTGGCTCGTATAAACTAGGCATTAGTTTTAAGACTGTGGCTAGCTGTTACTGTTGGGTCTAACTGAACTTTTTCCACTGAATTCTCTGTGATGGCTGGACCTTAGTACACACCATTTGCGCAAATGGAAGCAGTGTTTTGATGGTGTACCTATTGGAGTTTCAGTTTCACCAGTTATTATATTTTTCAATGGGTACGGCAAAGCGCAGTAATGTCTTATGACATGTGTCGAACCGTCCAATGGTTCTTCGCATCCATCACAAACTTCTGCCTGTTACTTATGCGGACTGTGAGTAACATCCTTTAACGTTCCTACAGTTTTCTTAGCCTGGGCTTTCGTTGTTTTACCACCCTTGCGATTTGTTGAGCCAGGTTTAGATCCAGAGTTGGGCAGCCCAGGCACTGGAACAGCAGAACGAGTGCCCAAACTGTCACAATATTTGTTTACAATATCGCCGATCTCGTTTTATTGCTAAGATTTGTGACAGCACACTCTCAAGACCTTGCAAGTGTCACACGCACTTAACCTGGTGAGTGTTGAAATATTCTTCGTCATCTCCATGTGTGACAATGATGTGCTTGGCTCTCCTAGTTATTACCTGACATTCATGAGTGGCTTGCTGTTCTAGCTTTTTAATTAGTTCAGGGCCAAACCTCTACCAGGGCAGATGACCTACAAGAAACCACGTCCAACAGTGATAACAACAAGTATCTTAATCATGCTCATATAGTAAAAACAATAATAATTGTACCTTCTGCATATATAAACTACATGTACGTGAGATGGCGCTTTGCCAGTCTTTTCTGAATGATTGGTCAAATCTAATAATTCAAACACCATTAAAATGATGTTTTTCCCAGTATTTTACTGTATTATTTTCTTGATTTTACAATAATCCATCATTAGGTTGTTATTGGGTACCAATTTCGGGTGATGTTTGTATAGGCGGCAATAGGCACCAGTGCATGAGAGGCCAGTAACATTGGGTTATGAGCAATGGCATTTCCCACATACATTTCCATACAAACTGCTAACCTGCAACCCTTAGCAACCAATATTTGAGCGTTGCTGATGTAAAACTTCCCACAAAGAAAGTTTTCAAACGCTCACAGCTGCTACTCAAGGTAGTATTTTCAAAAACGCAGTCGTAAGTTTTTGTAATATATGCTTCTACTCCAGGATAACACTGCTGGCTACGCTCTTGCAGGATGCACCATTCACATATTGCTGGTTATTACCACGTTGGGCAGGTTAATTTTCAAGCTTATAATCTTCCATCAGCATCTACATTCATGGCAGCATCGGTTCCAGCATCACCTAGAGCGTCAGTTCCAGCATCACCTAAAGCACCAGTTCCAGCATCACCTAAAGCATCAGTTCCAGCATCACCTAAAGCATCAGTTCCAGCATCACCTAGAGCGTCAGTTCCAGCATCACCTGGCGCGTCAGTTCCAGCATTACCTAGAGAATCAATATCTGCTCCATCAATCTCATTAAGCATGTCAAGCTTGTTGTTTGGTGTTTGGTCCGCTTTAGAGAAAAGTGTCTGTGATAGCCCTCGGAAACCTTTGTCCACTTCGATGAACTGAGTTTGGATTCCATCGCCGATTGCCTGGCATACGGAGTCCACAAATTGGCTGCCTTCGCACCATCGTTTCAACATTGCATTTGTGCTTCCAGCTGGGTTGTTTTTGACGTAAAAGCCTCACCGCTCAAATGTCTCGTCAAGGTTAGTAAATAACACCGGTTCCACGACCCGTTTAAAATAGTCTATGAACCCTCTCGTTGTGGAACTGCTGGCAATGTTAACTTTAGTCCATTCTTTCTATCTCCTGTACATGTCACAGATTTGCTTTTGAGACTGAGTTGCTCGAAAGCGAAAAGTTGCCTTCACATTTTTCATGTTCTGTGAAGAGATTCTCATTTGGGAGTGCTTGCTTTTTATGTTGCTGTAAATGTGGAGGCGATGTCTGTATTGTTGGCTGTGAACAAGCATGGTTGCAATTGACTGCATTAGAGCCTCATCCCCTTCAGTAATGAATAATAAACATGCCGTCTTCAGTTGCTTTTCAGTACTCGTCAGCTGTTCCCACAATACGCTGAAATCTTCTACGTATTGGTGTTTCGTGAGAAGAATAGGTCCCACTACCAATGGGTGGCCGATGAAGTCAGTTGCTTGCATAGTACAGGTAAGTGCCCACATTTTGACACCTTGTACATGGCATCGACATGAATCAGGGAAAAAGATGTGTGTGAGTTGATTTGACATCGTTTAAGAATGGAGTCGCACATCCTCTATGTATAAAACAACTGAAAAATTGTCAGCAGCTGACAATTCTTCGAAGGTATTTCTTTGAACTACTTTTTTCTGCATGCATCATGCACATGAGTTTTTCGTGCACTCCAGAATTGGATTCATCACTATCAGCAGATGTGTATCAAAGATCTTGTATGGTTTCTGAGGGCATTTGTGGCCCTCCAGCCAAACACCCATATTGTCTCGTCTGAGGTCAAGTCTCCTTTTGTGTGAGACCGCATCACATACAAATGTGGCTTTGGTGATGTTATCATGAAGTTGATTGCTTTTTTAGTTATCAGATGAGCTATGTGATAAGCCGCTCTTTCGTCATGACAGTCACCACAAACAATTCCCAAGCCATATCAAAATAATGCTTGATTCACTCAAGTCAGCACCTGATTTTTTGAGGTCGTATTATTTTTGTCGAGTCAGATTATTTACATTGTCTCCCTCAATTTTATAGCCTATTAGGGGGTAGTTACAGTCTAGCGTACACAGCTGATCCACAGATCAATGGTTCATGTCATCGTTGTTGTTGTTAAGAAAGGCAGCAATCGAGTATTCAAAAATCTACCCAGATTTAACAGCTGATTCACTATACCCAACATTGCTATATACACGTACAAAAAAAATAATTGAGCTGGACGCTTGTTTATGGTATCACACTGGAGTGAGCTAGGCACTGCATTACAAGTTCACACACTCCTAGCAATACAAAACAATGTACAACTTATAATTCAGATTTAAAACTATGATATTCTCACTACTCCTACGATATTTCCATAAACTCTTTCTAAATTTCAGCAGACGATCATTAGAGAATTTATCATATGTACATGTATAGCACAGTGAAGTACATGCATCACTACAAAATTGTCATGTCAATGCATCTTGGCACCTTCAAGCTATCTGGGAATTAAGGGTTGCAAGTGTCAGAACATTGCTCTTTAAGCTGAATAGTTTCAAAATGGACCATATATCAATTCTGTGTGACTAAGAGAACTTGTCACATCGTTGATCAAAGCCTGCATCTCCCCGAGTTTACTCGCAAACCAGATTTTACAGGAAGTGATGTCAAAATTGACCATTTTCTATACAGGACTCATGAAAAATTATTATTGACTGTGAATTTGCAACTGATTTACGGAATCCGCAGCAATATCATTTTCATGGTGTATTGCAGGCCTAGGTTGATGTGGTAAAACAATCAACTTGCACTTGCCACATCATCAAGTGTAAAATTTTATTTTCAATTAAATGGTGTAGTAAATAAAGTTAGATGAAGGTCAGCCAAAAAGCCTATTATGACCTCACACTAGCCACAAGCAATAAGGGTTGAACTTCACAGTGCAATAGCTCAGCTCAGGGTTGTCTGATCGAACTCAACTTAGGCTCATTCCCAAGCTTATTTCCTGAAGAATGCACATGCAGATTTTTAATTCCTAGATACTCATGAAGGCCCACAACGTACCTTGTTATTCGACAAACCATGGAATTTTCTGTTCACAGGTCTACTGCAGAAAATTTGGTGGGTTTTGGACAATTTTTCGGAGTTTTATGTTGTGTTTTGTTCTTGGTGTTTGAAAGGTAAGTGATGATTCGACACACCAGTCTTCATGTGCTGGTCTCCTGGCTCAAAAATAATTTGGGCAGGCCCCACCAAGAAAATCACCAAAAAGTAAACCCTCTGGGCTGTCGATACTGACCTTTTTTATTTTAATCAGATGACCACCTGAAAAGCAACATCCGCATCACGCAAAATTTCTTCTGATCACCCGAGTTTCCTGAACCAGAAAGCAGGAAATATGGGTGGTATGAACACTGCTCATACCAATTTTTATATTGCGGACGCCTAGTAGGAGTTCATTGTAAAAGCCATAAGGATTTTAAATTAATATATGCAGCCAATCAAATACATTTTGTTTTCAGCAACCAATCACATGCCATTAACTGGGTCAAAGCTGGCAGCCATGGTAATTCAAATTGTGCAGATGTTACTGTTTTAATTTGGCTCCTAATTACATTTCAAATGTTATTTATTATTAACGTAGATGGAGAATTTACATTCATTACCGGAAAAAAATTGAGAGCTGCAGAAATGGTTTGCTTACAACTTATTATGACAAAAGAAATGACATGACTATTTTTTTTTACCGAATACTTGTTGTTCGGCTGATATCTAGTGTGTGTATGGACTACTATTACTACTATAGTAATAATAAGACACCAACTACAGTGCAGGTATAAATGACCTAACTGTGCATGCTGCTCTGCTTTTGTCTGCGCTGGCTTGGAGTAATGTGGATGGATCTCTACCTTGACATTGTCCTAATGCATGTTTCTACACCTTGATATAACGCTGGTGGCTTCCAAAAAATGTCATCTACCATTTGCTTTTTTCTGTCATGTATAATGTGTTGACAATGTAGCTACAATTCATGTACATAAGCCTGTCCTGTGCATTCTTCTTATCATGTACAACATATTGACAATATTGAAAATATATCACTGCTAATTACAGAGAATTATTATGGCTATGAGAGGCATTTTGTTGGAGTGAAAACAGCAAGTGGTCTGAATTAATAAAAAGCCATGGATTTTGACACGGATGTCAAGTATTGATACTTGCTAACCCCCACTAGTTGTCATTGTTGACAGGAGCAATCGTTTTTTTTCTTCTATGAAATAATATTAATAATTATTAGTATTACTTTTTCTGTTCAAAGAAATTCCTCAGCTCAAGGAGGACAAGCCAATTTAGTTTCACCATAACAAGTGTTCACCACACAGGTCTACTGCGCAAATAATATGTGACTGTACTTGGGTTTGAAAATTATACTCACCGGCAGGGCCAGGTAGTAGAAGATTGTGTTTAGTTTGGAGTAACTTTTGCAAAAAAATTTTATGCTCGTCACTCGCCATTAAGTATGAATGTCACTGAAAGTAAAAGCTGAAATCAATTGAATAAATTTTAGCAGACGCTCCTAAACGTAGTAAGCAAATACCACCAGTAATTCCTGCTTTCCGGTTCAGTAGACTTTGGTGATCAACAACAAAACAACATAAAATTATGAAAAATGTGTATCTGGCAATGCATTTGGTTTTGTTTTGACCTTGCAATGAAACAACTATAATCATTATGATGAGGATTAGGGTACAAAAGCATAATTATGACGCATTATAAACAGTATGGTATTTTTCTCATTGACGACACAATCACAATCCAGATATTAATGAAAATTCAATTTTGTTCTCATCTCTTTTTATCTCAAACAGGGTGTTACTAAAGGCTGTTTTTGGCAATAATAATACAAATACAATATAATACAAATATTACTTCCACAAAGTTGTTCTGAGTTGTCACTCCAAAAAAACCAATTTTTTAATGATGGTGCCGGATGGTCCGGAGTGGTCACTTCAGAATGGTTTTTTAGTCTTGAGGTTTGGCGCGCAGGTAATAAAATGTTATTGCCAGAGCTGTTGTTTTGGCAAGAGCAGTTTTATTGCCCCAAAATATTAATATTTTGCAGTAAAAATTTCGTTTTCTGCCGTGTAATTTTGAATATTTTTATTGTTTCAAGGGAAACCAAAGTAAGTTACCTATTTGAGCAACCTGCTAAGCTCAACTTCAGGACTCGGGACTAGTAGATTTCTAGTCGGCAGAGAAAAAGGACAATTAGCAACAAATGACTGCTGCTTGCTTTTCAGTCATTCACCTACCACCTAAGGTCTTCTTGGACAAATCAGTTGGTTGCTTGGTTTGAAGTTAATCTTCCTCAGAAGTAGAGCTGCACTAGATTAAGAAATTTTGATCGCGATTAAGTGGACCTGCGTACCATGAGCATAATAATAATAAATTATATACAATAATTTACCGGAATTAAAAGTTACATACTTATTATAGAATGATAATAATTGTTAATCCATGATAATAATTAGTTAATCAATAATAATGATAATAATGTAATGGATTCCGGTCTGTTACCACGGACATCCACTAGTCTCGAGTATTCTACCTCTCTCCAGAGGGGACACTGTACTGACCGACAGTGACAACTGTATAGGGCAACCGAATTACCCGGTAAGGCAAGAGCCCATGGCTCAGACAAACAGTACCGAGTAGTGTTTGTTATAATGGCTTTATTACAAAGCTGTCCTGAGGGTAATTATTCCTCTAGGTGGTTAGCAATATAAGAATACATGCTATGGCTCATTGTAATGAATGCACTGATTATCAGTAGGAGCTCTCCTTTTATAGGAGAGCTAAGGAACACAAAACATATAAGATACAATGCACAGGAAGTAATGCAACCAATGACATCAATTATATAAATACTTAACCAATCACAATGCAATGCAAGATAATACAAGGAGGTGCCAAGTGGCTAAAGGCGGAGTCTTTTCTCCCAACTGTCCAATGACATCTCCTACAGGGTCCACAGGCTGTATATAGAATCAGGTCCACTAAGTTGGTACTTTAGGGGTAGTCACTTCCTGTTTACGACCTTGACTAAGTTCCTGAACATCTTTACAGATCCTCGTCTAAGGCGGCCATCTTGTGCCGGCCCAGTACAGCTGTACCGGGTCGGTAGAGGTCACTACCGACCATGCAGGGGTCAATACCGGCCCTGCTTACCATGCTACCGGCACAGTATGACTTCCTACCCAACAGCTATTAACCAAATGCTGTGGGCAGAAGCCTCGCGCATTGCTTCACAAGGTTCCTAGTGTAAACTACCCGTTTACCACTAGAGTGCACTGAAATCTACCACATACCTCTCTCCATTAAAGTCATAGCCTGGCTTTAATAATAAAATATTAAGAGTAGATATGTGTGGGGGGTAACACTTGTACCCAGGTTATATATTTGATTATGTAACAGATATATATATAACAGAACAAGAGTATATATTTAGTAGCATATATACAATGACTGGCGTCTCATTTAGTAGAGAACGCCCCTGAGGCTGGTGGCTTGCTGGCGCAACCGCTCGACCTCGGTAGTGACAAGCCGCGCTTCGGCTTTAGCCACAGTCGTCTGCTCTTCTGACAGAGTCTGGCTGATCAGCAGCCTCCGCAGCTCTCCCAGCTGCTTCTCCAGAGTAGTGACGTGATCCTCTATCTGGGTGGCTAGACGGTCACTGTGTCGCAGGAAGTGCAGTGATGGTCTGGGTACGTCCAACTCTCCTGGCTCCGTACTGGCAACTTCTGGCTCTGGTAGGCAAGTTGCGCTAGGCGGACTAGCCGTCCGTTTGGGTATTCTATACCCGGTGAGGGTGAGCTTGCCTCTCTTGTCGTCCTTCCTCTTAGGAGCTTCCCTTTGTACTGGAGAGCCCAGTCGCTTCTTCACAGGCACCTTGGGAGTTGGTTCCCCTTGATGTGTGGTCTGGCATCGCCTGAATTTAGATGCGTTGCTCCATCTAACAAACTCACAGAAACGGGAGTAGCTCGGCCGATCTACAGTGTATATGATTCCCGTCTTCTGGTAGTGCATCTCATTCCCTGGTGCATCGAACTTGCTCTGATGCGAGTATACCGCGTCGCGGCTCTCGCTCGCATAGTGGCACCGACAGTAATGTCGTAGATAGTGCTGCAGGGTGTGCACCCTGAGCTGCCGCATGTTCCTGGCCTGGTAGTTGCACTTGGTGCATGTATGGTCCACGGCCTCCTGTAACAGGTGCTCCACCCGCTCCTCCGTCTCCGAGGTGACCCAGCGCAGCATGCGCCATCTTGTAGGGTTTCGTCTCCCATCCTCCTTCCATGAGGTGGTTGGCTCATCGTCCAACGTAGGGGTGACTGGGGCCGGCACCTTCTCCTCGGTCTCCTCTGCCTTCTCCTCGGCAGTAGGGCTAGGCGCTTGCACCAACCGGATGGTGAGCCTCGGTGTCACGTCCACTTGGGAGCGTGAATCTACAACACAAGGTGCATGATAGACTTTATGCAATGTGTTAATGGGCTGCCTATATTGCAGCGGAGCTTGCTCTACCATAGTGTCATGTATGGGCGAGAGCAGTGGCCCTGGAAGTTCTAGCGCCGACAGAATCTTCCGTATCTTACTCCTAGGAGAACGCCGTTCCTTATTTAAGGAAAGCCAGCGCCGTTTCTCCTCTTCCCACTGCACCGTGGGGGTGCAAGCAACATCCCGTGCCGGGGTGTGGTGCACTGTGCTGTGTGGCACTAAGGTTGGTGGTGAAGACGTCGTGGGACGTTCACCCTTAGCTGCCACCACAGGCTTCTTCCTTCGGTAGGCTCTACAAGGGTGATTACTGCCTTGTAACCTCTCAGTCCCTCCTGACTGAATCTCTGGAGGACCCCGGGCCGGTACAGGGTTGCCCCGGGCCGGCATAGAGGTGCTCCGGGCCGGTAGGGAGTCATCCCGGGCCGGCAGGCAGGCAGCATCAAGTGGTGGGCACTTGATCTCCCGCTCTTTTTTATCTACTGCCCTTTTGAGGGTGTCAGCAGTCCCAACTCGTGGGAGAGCGCATTCTCTACTGTCACCAGCGCATGGTAAGTCTAGAGGTACAGGTTTAGCATAGCCAGGTGGGCTGCCACTCCGTAGTGCTAACGGATCTCGTGGCGTGCAGTTTTCAAACAACCATTTCGAAAACGCTGCGTTTAATTGCTCACCTTCTGTTTCTTTCTTGGCCAGCTGGATCTCCTTCTCCTCAGCTTTTCCTTGGTCAGGCTTGGTGAACAGCTCTGCCGTGGGCATGGTCTCCAGCTCTTTCTGGGTAGGTGGGTAGTCGTCTAAGTCCAGTAGCAGATCCTCTGCGTCACTTAGTTCTAGACAGTGGTTGGACATCTTGTGAGCAAGTGTTACTCTGTCGACGACTTTCGCGGGTATGAGTGGCTTCTTGGAGCTGCAGTGTTGTTCACAACTCTGACTCACTCTGTCTGGCTCCACAGGAAGTGTTTGGGTACTGGGGGTTTTTGGCCCCTTCTCCAACTTCTTCCGACGGTCTGCTACAGTGATCCTGTTCACTGGAGGTTGTCGGGGAGCTCCTGGGGATTCTTTTGAAACCAAGCGTGATGTGGTCCGCACCTCCCTTGCAGCCTTTTTGGGTCTGTTTACTGCTTTCCTTGCCTTTCCTCTAGGCGGGTGGTGGGAATTCCCATCTATGCACAGTTGAGCGCTCTCATAGCCTGCTTCTGTGTGGTGCTTGTTTGCTTCATCTCTGCATCTTTTAACAGAGGGTTGATAGTCAAAGGGCAGCTGCCTCTCTCCAGCAGCAGGGCTCCCTTCTCCCCAGCGCAGGGGCGTAGCCAGCGGGGGGGGAAAACACTGTTTGGCCTATAGCTTCTACAGTTGTTGTCCGATCCGGCTCAAATCTTCTGCCATCTACCTGTGGCGGGGGGCTCTTCACAGCCTGATACACTCCACCTGTAGTTCTCTCTACAGTGGATGGTTGTGTGGGGACGTCCTCTTCTTCAGGGGTGTAAGGGGTGTTCTCCGTCAGCTCTGCCTGTGTTAGACGGACACTATCATCAAGTGGCCGCCCGTGCTTGTCTGTGCAAGGCAACACATGTCCGTCAATGATGACATGGGAGTCTGGAAACCTTAGGGCACACTCGTGTAAGGTGAGAAACGGCATGCCAATTATGGCATCTTCATTGATGTCACTAATGACGAAGTTTGCGCTCGTTCTCAGTTTACGAAGCTGCAAGCTTACTTGCAGGGTACCGTAAAAGGGAATCCTCGACCCGTCAGCCATGAGTCCATGTGCCTCGCTGCGTTGCAGCGTGTCTTTCACTGACTGTGGCAATTGCTGGTACAGATGTCTCGACAGCAAGTTGGTTGTGCAGCCTGTGTCAATCAACAGGGAGGCTGGTCTACCGGCTAACCTTCCAGCCAGGAAGTAGCTGGCTTGGTAAGGTCGCTCCAGCGGTGGCGCTGCCATTTGTGTTCTCCTGGGGGGTTGTCCACTCTTCTTCAGAGTTCCAGGACTGTAAGGGGGTTGACGAGCAATCCGGCTACTGTCAGTCTGTGTTCTCCTGGGGGGTTGTCCACTCTTCTGCAGAGTTACAGGACTAATGGGGGCTTGTCGAGCTGTCCGGCTGTCCTCAGCGGGCGTCTGTGCTCTCTTGGGGGGTTGTCCACTCTTCTTCAGAGTTCCAGGACTGTATGGGGTGTCAGGAGTTGTCCAGCTGCAGTCAGCGGGTATTGATGCTCTCTTGGGGGGTTGTCCACTCTTCTTCAGAGTTCCAGGACTGTACGGGGCATCAGGAGTTGCTTGGCTTGTCCAGCTGTGGTTGGTTGCTGTCGGTTGTATCTTGGGAGGTTGTCCACTCTTCTGCAGAGTTCCAGGACTATAAGGGGTTGGGGGTGTGGTCCGGCTTGCCCAGCTGCAGTCAGCTGCCGGTGGCGCTACTGCGGGCGCCGGCCGTTTCCCGTCTGTCTGGGGTTGTTTGTGAAGTGAGCTGCGCGCTGAGTTCGGGGGCAGGTACTCATCATGTGACCTGGTTGTCCGCAGCCCCAGCAGCGTGTTGCAGGCTCTGCCTCCAACTGTGGAGCGGGAGCCGCCTGTCTTGCTGCTCTCAGCGACCGTAGTTCTTCCATTAGTAGCTTTAGGCTGTCCATGACTGTTGTCATAGGATCCGGTATGGCAGGTGTAGGGGTGTGGTGTGTCTGCTGTACGGCAGTAGTGGTGGAGACACGTTGAGACGGGCCCTTGGCAACCGTCCTCATCCATTCCTCTTCCTCCTCGTCGGCATCCTCTTCCAACATCCGTACATGAGCCTGGCGCTCCTCAAACGGTGTCTTTATCTGCATATACTCGTTGCCGGCCCTGACTGCTTCAGCAATGTCAATGGGCTGCATGGCCAACAAGTGCCTTTGCAGGTAAGCATTTCCAACCGTGGTGCTGAAGATATCCAGCATCATCCTCTGCATGGGTCGGTGAGGTAGATCTGCATACGCAACGCGCACTAGGCGCTCTACTTCACTTGCATGCTCTTGGAGCGACGTCTTGTGTTGGCGGCGTAGGCTGGTCAGCCGGGACATAGCTTCCCTGGGTGTTAGCCCAAAACGTGCTCGTAGTGCAGCAAAGATACCCTGCAGTTGTGGAGGCTTTCCACAGTCCAATGCTTTACCTCGTAACGCATCCCTTAGGTATAACATGGCCGTGTTCTCTGGCCACTCATTCATTTCGGCTACCTCAATGAATCGGCTGATGAAGTACTCGACGTCTCCTTCGCCGTCGAACTTCGGAGCCTTTAGCCTAGCTGGTGCATTGTCTTGGTTGGGCCTCATCATAGCCGTCAATGCTTCGGTCAATCTATCAATGGCTGTAGCTTCTGGGTTGCCAGCGGGTGCTCGACCAGCGCTGCGTGCTCTCTGGGTGGCCATTCTTTGCAGATAGAGGAGTGATCTCAACTCAAATCTAAGAAATGGTCAGTACAACTGGATCCCGGGCCGGTATAGGTTAGATCCGGGTCGGTAGCTGTGTCTCCAGTGGCTCTAGCAGATCTAGGGGTTGGTCCAATGGATACTGTGGCAGTATCTGGCACTCCGTCGCTTGTAACAACCGTTACGAAACTTCTTGTACTGCTGCAGGGCGGAGCGAAGCTCTACGGGCCTACAGGCAGTAGTGTAGGGACACTGTAAATGGATACAGTGCCGGGGTCACTGTTACCAGCTGAGTAGCACTCTAAGCTGAATAACCTCTGGTAGCTGAGTCTGTATAGCTGATACACGACTCTCTCTTCTTTTCGCACAGTGCCGGTATCTCTATGTCCAGGTCGGAGTGAACTCTACGAGCCTGTAGAAGATACGGTAGCGTCTGTACTGGACTGCTGCAAACGGAGCAAGCTCTACGGTTGATGCAGACAGCCTTTAGTAGTGGATACTGTGCCGGGATAGCTGCTGCAGTTCGGAGCGCACTCAAACGAACCTGCAGAGAAATCCGGTAGTATCTTGCGTCAATTGCTCTTCCGATCTACTACTTCGGTAGATCAATTTCTCCTCCTCTCTCCAGATCTACACCCGGTAGATCACTTCTCCTTCCTCAGTGGTAGCTGGCCTGCAGTGCATTCGCAGGGCCAGAGGGTAGCGTGAAAGAGCACAGCGTGGGAAGGTACCGTTTATCCCACCGCTGCCACCAATGTAATGGATTCCGGTCTGTTACCACGGACATCCACTAGTCTCGAGTATTCTACCTCTCTCCAGAGGGGACACTGTACTGACCGACAGTGACAACTGTATAGGGCAACCGAATTACCCGGTAAGGCAAGAGCCCATGGCTCAGACAAACAGTACCGAGTAGTGTTTGTTATAATGGCTTTATTACAAAGCTGTCCTGAGGGTAATTATTCCTCTAGGTGGTTAGCAATATAAGAATACATGCTATGGCTCATTGTAATGAATGCACTGATTATCAGTAGGAGCTCTCCTTTTATAGGAGAGCTAAGGAACACAAAACATATAAGATACAATGCACAGGAAGTAATGCAACCAATGACATCAATTATATAAATACTTAACCAATCACAATGCAATGCAAGATAATACAAGGAGGTGCCAAGTGGCTAAAGGCGGAGTCTTTTCTCCCAACTGTCCAATGACATCTCCTACAGGGTCCACAGGCTGTATATAGAATCAGGTCCACTAAGTTGGTACTTTAGGGGTAGTCACTTCCTGTTTACGACCTTGACTAAGTTCCTGAACATCTTTACAGATCCTCGTCTAAGGCGGCCATCTTGTGCCGGCCCAGTACAGCTGTACCGGGTCGGTAGAGGTCACTACCGACCCTGCAGGGGTCAATACCGGCCCTGCTTACCATGCTACCGGCACAGTATGACTTCCTACCCAACAGCTATTAACCAAATGCTGTGGGCAGAAGCCTCGCGCATTGCTTCACAAGGTTCCTAGTGTAAACTACCCGTTTACCACTAGAGTGCACTGAAATCTACCACAATAATAAATAAAGAATTATGTACTAACTGGTATTAAACATAATTAGGAAAATTGTCACTAAAAAAACAGTATTACACATTTACTGAAGTAGTCGCTCAACTATAACGTGACATTGCCAAATTATTTTATCTTTAATGTTATAAATATCGTTTGTGCTGAAACTTTTGTTTATTTTCAGTGAATGATGATCGTGCCTGTTAGATTGGGAAGGGTGTGAAGGAAGGTTTAAGTAACTGTCGGCGACAGGAATAAAAAAAAAGTAGTTTATTTGGTTATTGTTAAAATTAGCAGTTACAGAAATTTAGAATGTTTTTGTCAGCAACAGAATTTTGAATTATTTTTGAAGTAAATGCTAAGTGAATGTAGTTTATTGTTTGGTTACAATGGAAATTGGAATTGCTATAAGAAGCTGGATTATCAGAAGTGGTATTTTGGGAATTATCTACTCTCTTTGGTTTTATTGATGCGTTTGGTTCTATTTATAGCTTTTTGTGTAAAGGTGTAGTTTGGTTCTATTTATATATCTATGTGTAATGGTGTAAGTTGATTAGCACTCTGGACTGCAAGGAGAAAACTGTTGCTGACTTATGGTTCTCCCTGCCGTGGTAAGATAACAGTTTACTTCTATTTAGAATGGAATGTTGAGAAATGAAAGTTGGTGATTATAAACATTCACTATTCATGGATGTTAAATAAAAATGGGTATAATCTATTTATAAAACCAAAGTGATTAATGGTTAGCAAAGCAGGGACAAAGCTTAGATAAGACAATGCTATTCAGAGCAGAGTAAAATATAATAATGTATAAACAGTTAAGCACAAATTCAGAAAATCTGAAAAACAATTGGATTCTGGGTATTAATAATAGTTGGAGTTGTCGGATGTATGAAGGGATAACTCCACAGAAAAACTTTACCCAACCAATTAAATTATTTAATGAAAAGTCAATTACAGGAATGTTGTTATGATTAAAGTTCCAAAGTAGTTATAAACTCTTTTCCAGAGCTGTGACAAATCACGATTTTCATGACTCAAATCAAATCTTTGGATTTTTCGATCAAATCAATTCAAATCATTGCTATTGAGAAAAAAATCCAAATCAAATCAAATTGTGCGCTGCTTCAAATCAAATCAAATATTTGAACCATGATTTGCAGCAAGTTTTGTCTAGTAGTAACTTAAGTTTTCAGGATTGTACGAACATTTAGCTTTTAATAGGCTGCCAGAAACTGCCAGAACAAGTAACTCAAATACATATCACAATCACAATAGTTACAGTAATACTAGTTGGTCAGCAGAAGACAATATGTAAACTGGGCACACTTGCCAACTTCACAGCTCCCCCCCCCCTCCCATTTCTCTTTTTCTCTAAGCTAAACTACATTTGTATGGTATCTCACAAGTTGAGGTAAAGTCAACATAGTATTGTGCGTTGATGTAAGATATTTTATTAGTACAGGAAAATGGCGCGACTTCCTGTGGATACCTGTAACCATAGCAACAAGCCAGTAAATTGTGTACTTGACCAATCTGTTGTAAACCTTTCTTTGTGTAGTCTACTCTTATATCACTAAGGCTATTTTTATATGTGCTCAAGTCACTCTTTGTTAGCCCCCTTGTACATTTCATTAAGGCTAACCCCTACACAATAGATTGTTACATAACACTTTGTATAAATGCAGCGGCTGAGCTCTTCGCTGATCAGTGTTACCTTGGATGCTCAGCTGGACTTTTGTTTGTAAGAATAAAACCAGTTTACACTCACTCAAGCTGATCTTGAATTTCTCACAGACTTAAACAGCTCTACCACTTCGGGAGACGACTGCTTCAACGACCTATTGGTCTAGAAGCCTCGTGTTGTCTAGGAGTGGCAGACGGACTACAGGCCTGCCTGGCAGACGTTGCCTATCTAAGCCTACCTCAGCAGACAATGCTGAGGGATAGGTAGTGATACCAACGGTCTGTCAGCAAGCTGGTCACAGCGAGTAGACAACTCTGCCTACCTAGGGAAGTGCAGGTGTGCTACTGGGGTAACTGTCAACGTTACCATAAAATCCTGCACACGAGTTTGAATGTTAGCCGGGTATACGACAATATATTTGGTAAAACGGCATTATTACAAAGTATTTAGGAATTAAGATTGAGAAATACTATAAAATGTCTAAGAAACAACACATTTTTTCAGTGTAACATATACTACTCATTACATTTTAAAAACACCAACTGAGATAGTGTGTCAGCATCCATTGAGCAACGCTTGCTTGTCATTTGCAAGCCACCAGCACTGAAAACTCTCTCCACTGGTGCTGAAGTAGCTGGCACAGACAGTAACTTCAAGGCCAACAGCTTTAGGCGAGTAAAAACCTTCTCGTTATGCCAGTAACTAAGAACGTTACACTTAACACTGCTGCTCGACATAAATTTGGCCACCTCTTGTGAAAGACTCAGATTAGCCGATACTTCGCTCACTCTCTGCTGGTAGAAATCTTGAAACAAGGATGATTGTGATTGACTACATGGTTGTGAATGTGAGATGTCTGTATCCATATCTGTGTCAATGCCGTCAACCTCTGTCGCAGCCACTCGAACTAGCATATCTGGAAAGTGATATTAATTTTAAACTAAATTGGTTTGATACAATCAAGTTTTTGGAGAAAAATTCTACAATAAAGGTTTCATAAGCTGAACTTGAATTAAATTTGAAGATAAAATTTAGTGGCCAGTTAAATTTTGCAAACAAAGTGTGAACAGCATCTCACAGATGTATACAGAGCAGCTGTAGGTAGTTCTCGTATGCATACTCTTTGCAACTCAAGTAGAAGATCTATTTTTGGAAAATTGCTTCGGCAAGGTCCTTATGCTATGCAAGGCATTTATTGGTATAAAAACATGTTTTACAAATATACAAACTGACATGCGCCTGTCATCAGTGAACTTAAATAGTTAGCATCTGTCACAACATTATCGTAAAAATATGTTGCAATTTGTCACAAACATTGCCAGTTACAATGTTGGTCCACCAAGACTAACTTTATATACCCATAACAAAGCTGGTTCATTTTATTGCCAGTCTTACTTGATGAAGATTAAACACAAACCTTTGATCTTGTCCTTCAGAAGCATGCTGTCCACATCATCCACAGCAAAGTCCACAAAAGATGGGCCCCAATTTGGATCCAATATCATTGCAAGTAGATAAATTTCATTCCCGAAAGCTTCCTGCTCATACAACAACAAACCAATTTAGATGTAGGTAGCACACAACAGTTAGTATTTGAAAATCCATGATAAGTTTCCAAAAAGTAGCTATGGTTAGGCCCTATGGAATTCTTGGATCAAGGCCGGCATGAATAATAAAACAACTCACTTCAACAAAGTTACCTGTCTCACAAAAAGTACCAATAAAAAAATTACAGCATTGTATCTGCTTCTAGCTAACCTGTAAAAACTTCCCACCTATTGTGATCGCACTGGCTTCACTTTTCCAGAATCATACTAATCTAGGTTTTTTTTAGGTATTGTCAACAAACCTTGATGATGCAAATTGATGAAAAGGCCAATAAGTCATTATTACAATTCAACAATTTCTTTAAATGACTTACCTGACAACTATTATGTTCTAATGGTTGTATCAGCTTTACAATGCCTTGAAATCTGATTTCTAGGGAGAAGGACAGTTTTCTAACTAGGTCGGGAAGAAAAGTGGCTTTGAAGTTTGTCATTGATTTCAGCAACATTATCACAGAGAGCAGTACATATGAAACTGTGACATGCTACAAATAATCGATTAAAATTCAAGCAACGCAAAAAATACCAACAACGAGACAAACAAATGATGAACACAGACTTGTGCTTCCAGAAAAAAATAACATGGCCAAGTATAATAAGTAGAATTACCTTTTCTCCTTGCGTTTTCTGAGTTCTGAGTAACCTCTAGGAACGGTTTCAATATATCGCACATTTCCTCCAGAATGTTGTTCTCCCTCAGCGTGAGCTTTAGGTGACGATTGCTGGTGACTTCTAAAACTTCATTCATGGATGCAAGTTCTAGCTTTATGATGGCTGACACGTGGGTCAATTGACTGTTCCATCTCGTTAGGTTTGGTTGAGGAATACCCTTCTTCGTGCCAAATTTCTCTTCAAAAACCTCCTAAAAGCAACGATATTAAAAACCATGCATCACTAGCTGGATTAGGCCTTTAACGCAAAATGCACACAAATGAAAATTCAACATTGGTATTTCAACAATGGTTCTGTACAAAAAGAAAGAGTAATAGCAAAAATTAACGAGTACCATTAGTAATAACACAAAATGTTCTTGTTTTTGTAAGAAATGGTGGTGTCTGGATGACATTTATTACAACAGAAGTTTTCTGGAAACTCTTGAAAAATTTGAAGGATCTTTTGTTTAAAATTTGTGTTATTACTTATCACATTCATTTAAAAATTTGAAAGAAATTACATATTTATGTTCATTGAACCAATAATTAATCCTTTTTAGTATTATTTAACAATCCAGTTGATATAGATTTACGTGAGACTTAAGATAGTTAGATGTCATCATAACACCAAAATATCAATACGTTTTTGTGTTTGTTAATGAACAGTGAGAAAATTTGCAATTTGCTATTGCATTTCTTGCAATTCAACACTAGGCACTAATGCGTTTCATATATCCTAACCTTAAATTTGGTAGACGTGTGCAGCAAGGAAGCCATCTTCGAACATTTTCCCAGGGCGCCGTACAAATGGGAAACTTGCTTAAGCCCATCCCTGATCACCAACTGCAATGTGTGCGCGAAACATCGCAAATGAGCTGATACTACTACACAATTCATCGGTTAACTCCGCCACTGATTCTACAAGGTCACACCACATGTGCGCATTGTCCACTGCATTGTCAACGGGATTGTCCACCTCACCGCCCTCAAAATCTTCTGTAGGAGGAGAGAATCTAACCTCAAACGCCTTTCGCATGTTTGATGCATTGTCGGAGACTATGTAGTTTACCTTTCCCACGAGGTTCCACTCCACAACCAGGTTTCCAAAAAATCTCTTATGCTCTGCCCTGTATGAGCACCTAAAATTGTAATGATAGATTTAAATCAAAATCGGCACATAGACACACCAACAGTTTTGTTTACCAGAAAAATGGGGGTAGCAACAGGGTAGATAAAATCTACGATGTAATTTGCCTCAGTTTTTACCCACATACCTGTGAAGCGCTTCACAGCACAACAATGCGGATTTAAGTTCTTGACCAGAATGGTAATGGACAGTCACTCCACAAAAAGCTCTCATGCGTCTGTCCGGCCATATGTCGATAGTTAAGCTGACATTTGGCACATCAGACAATTTTTCTTTCAGCGATCTTCGTTTTGCTTCACATTGTGCATGTAAATTTTTCCCAATTGTTCTTCTAAATAATATATATGTATATACATATGATATGATAGGGGGGTGTGAGCATGCAGTAAATATCTAAAGCTGCATTTATATTTGATAAATAAACCGTAGATTGAGCTCTATCTATTAAAAAGCTTGTTTCCAGTAAAATATATTGAAAACCAGCGGTAGCCTTATATCAATAGGTTTTAACTCATAATAAGAAAGGAGTTATTGGTGACACTAATCATACTTCAATATTTCATAACCAAACTTCTTTTAATAACAAAATTTTACATTTAACCTTTGAATTATTCTGATAATTAGAGCTTTGGTGGTATTAACCATTTCTGAATGCGGGGAGTAATACCATGCTTAACCAGAATATGCTAAAAAAGTACTACAAAATAATTTCCAACGAACTTGGCAATTCCCATGCCTGTTTAAATATATATACACTGCACACAACTTTGCTACAATAATGCTTAGCAGTACGAAAAACCAACCTGCAAATGTGACTGTATTTTGCCTCGCATTGAGATATCAATTTTCGGAAAGCAGGATGCTCCACAAGCGATAACGGTAATGAGCATTCTACGATAAAATCTGTTATGCATCGAGTAATGGCTCGTTGTTTGTTGTCTGCAGAAGTGAACTTTGCAACAGGATGAAAAATATTGAGTAACCTTAGTTAGCTCAACCTCACTGTCCCTTCTTAAAATTTTTTGATACTTCTCCAACCTGTGACACAGAACATATAATACACTGATTAGTGACTTGGTTTACTTTCCACACATGCATGATTGCAAAAAGGAAAACAGCGTTTTTAGAGTACGTAAAAGCAGCTGTTGAGATTTGTGTACATCACCGAAAGTGCACTGGCACGTTGCAAAATCAAGGGTGAGAAAGTGGGTTAGAGGGTGAGATTAGAAGAATAAGGTAAGTGGGCCTGTTAAAGTACGGAAGCAGAAGTTAACCACACAGCACACAAAGTGTGCAGTTTGTATTTTTACCTGTCAATTGCAGACCTGAATATTCAAAGAAATTTTAATTATCTGCATGCAATTAATGGTAGAATAGAGAGTAAAGATTATATCCTGCTAGCAACAAAAATAGTAGTCAAAAAACTGTCGGCTCACAGTTTTCATTTCTTTTGAAGAAACTTGAAAAAGTTGTAGTACAAGTTTTTATTGCCAAGCAGTATTATTCACAAAAGTTTATAAGCAATGAAAAATTTCACTCACGATTGTTTGTGGTCTGGTTGACGTATGTGTCGTGACCAGTTGCCGGTCCCTGACAAGCCATCCTTCTTTACTTGCTTGCACTCAAGACAACGGGCAGATCGCCCAACACTGGTTACCTGATAATCCGTATAGCACGCTTGGACAATCTGCAATGACATAAATTGTGACAATGCTGCAAACATAAAATACAAAGAACGATTAGCAAAATATATGAGCATACATCAGGTATTTTTCTTGCTTGTTTTATAGGAGCTGTTTTTAATGGTGTAACAGATACATCACTGATGCTGTCATCCAGCTTGTCAGCCAAAACATCAGAGTCGAAGAGTTGACTCTCAAAATCCTGGTGTCCACTGCCATTGCCATCTGAAAAACCAAAAATCATCCAAAAACTCATTAAAATATTGGTAGTAAAACCATTATCATCAATGTGGGTGTTATCACTTGATGAAAGAAAAAGCATATGATTCAACAGGTGTAATGATACTTGTACAAAAGTGGTACTTTAGATGTTGCCCGGAAATGGTGACAAGAAGAAACTCATCGTTATAGCATATTTCACATTTATTCAAGTTTGGTTGCGGTTTCGGTTAAACCCATAATAATTAAAATAGTATAAACAATAATATGGCTAGATATTCCCCAGTGCACATGCTTATAAAAACTTAATTAATTCAACAAAACATTATTAATTGAGAAAAAATAGGTAAAATTGTTGTAGTATCAGTTTGCATAATACAAATAAATGTATATAAATTCAATCAAAAATAATAAATATCTTAAACATGATGATTATTACTAGAAGCAGTTAACAAATACATTATCACATTTGATAATACTGTCACTAGGGTTAGGCTGCTGTTGTATATAACAAAA
>CALYOO010000143.1:50220-72816 GCA_945261195.1 Cryptosula pallasiana
AAATCATCACTTACCTTCCAAACACCAAGAACAAAACACAACATAATACTATGAAAAATTGTCCAAAAACCCACCAAATTTTCTGCAGTAGACCTGTGGACAGAAAATTCCATGGTTTGTCGAATAACAAGGTATGTTGTGGGCCTTCATGAGTATCTAGGAATTAAAAATCTGCATGTGCATTCTTCAGGAAATAAGCTTGGGAATGAGCCTAAGTTGAGTTCGATCAGACAACCCTGAGCTGAGCTATCGAACTGTGAAGTTCAACCCTTATTGCTGTTGGCTAGTGTGAGGTCATAATAGGCTTTTTGGCTGACCTTCATCTAACTTTATTTACTACACCATTTAGTTGAAAATAAAGTTTTACAGTTGATGATGTGACAAGTGCAAGTTGATTGTTTTGCCACATCAACCTAGGCCTGCAATGCACCATGAAAATAATATTGCTGCGGATTCCGTAAATCAGTTGCATGTTCACAGTAAATAATAATTTTTCATGAGTCCTGTATAGAAAATGGTCAATTTTGACATCACTTCCTGTAAAATCTGGTTTGCGAGCAAACTTGGGGAGATGCAGGCTTTGATCAAAGATGTGACAAGTTCTCTTGGTCACACAGAATTGATATATGGTCCATTTTGAAATTATTCAGCTTAAAGAACAATGTTCTGACACTTGCAACCCTTAATTCCGAGATAGCTTGAAGGTGCCAAGATGCATTGACATGACAATTTTGTAGTGATGCATGTACTTCACTGTGCTATACATGTACATATGACAAATTCTCTAATGATCGTCTGCTGAAATTTAGAAAGAGTTTATGGAAATATCGTATGAGTAGTGAGAATATCATAGTTTCAAATCTGAATTATAAGTTGTACATTGTTTTGTATTGCTAGGAGTGTGTGAACTTATAATGCAGTGCCTAGCTCACTCCAGTGTGATACCATAAACAAGCGTCCAGCTCAATTATTTTTTTGTACGTGTAGATAGAAATGTTGGGTATAGTGAATCAGCTGTTAAATCTGGGTAGATTTTTGAATACTCGGTTGCTGCCTTTCTAAACAACAACAACGATGACATGAACCATTGATCTGTGGATCAGCTGTGTACGCTAGACTGTAACTACCCCCTAATAGGCTATAAAATTGAGGGAGACAATGTAAATAATCTGACTTGACAAGAATAATACGACCTCAAAAAATCAGGTGCTGACTTGAGTGAATCAAGCATTATTTTGATATGGCTTGGGAATTGTTTGTGGTGACTGTCATGACGAAAGAGCGGCTTATCACATAGCTCATCTGATAACTAAAAAAGCAATCAACTTCATGATAACATCACCAAAGCCACATTTGTATGTGATGCAGTCTCACACAAAAGAAGACTTGACCTCAGACGAGACAATATGGGTGTTTGGTTGGAGGGCCACAAATGCCCTCAGAAACCATATCAAAACTGTACAAAAACAATAAGCAGCAACGCAATCACCTAAATGTGGTGCTACAACTTCTCATGTAAAGTTCAGGAAACCCAAGAAAACAGAAAAATGTCGTGCCAAGCGGCGAACTGATGGTTCGATAGGACAAATTCTCAGCCCTATGATCATTTCATATAAATTTGGAGGGCAAACAGTATCATTTAAAGTCAGAGACGCCTTTCCACCCCGCGACCAGAACTCTGCTAGAAGAGCTACAATCCTCAACAAGAAACTCGGGTTTGCCTTCTCTAATATATAATCAGATATGTTGGGTTTCAAATTGACCTAACCACCCTGTAGCAAACATATGATATAACAGCCCGCCTTTACGAGAACAGGCTACCATAGTTGTGCATATGCCATTTAGGCATTGAATGTATTTCATATGATTTCATATACATGTAATGTCAATATCAACACATAACCATGATAATTGAAATTCAGGTATTTTCTGATGTTCCAAGCTCAGCCCATTTGTTTTGCTACAAGTCTTCCAAAACTCCTAGTTTTAAAGTTGTCTCCTCTTTGAGCATGTGGAGAAAGCTTTAATTCAAGCTATTCAGAATAAGAAGCAAGGAAAAGCCCAAATAGAGATGACATACATTTCAGTTAAGGCGCAGTCCTATTATTCAGACAAAACTCTCTGGTCCATTGTAGTTCGGGGATGAAGTCAAATATAACTGCCTTAAAAAAGTAAAGACAGAAAATCAGTGTTATTAATTGTGAGTGCGAGGTTAACCCACAACATAACTATTACTGGAAATTTGCTTTAACATAGAAATTGTGTATGTTTCCAGGGTTTGATTGCGCGACTGCTACTACAAGCAAAAAACCTGGGGTGTATTCGGCAGGAATTGACCAAATACAAGATCTTTGATACACATCTGCTGATAGTGAGTGATGAATCCAATTCTGGAGTGCACGACAAACTCATGTGCATGATGCATGCAGAAAAAAGTAGTTCAGAGGAATACCTTCGAAGAATTGTCACAGATGCTGACAATTTTTCAGTTGTTTTATACACAGAGGATGTGCGACTTCATTCTTAAACGATGTCAAATCAACTCACACGCATCTTTTTCCCTGATTCATGTCGATGCCATGTACAAGGTGTCAAAATGTGGGCACTTGCCTGTACTATGCAAGCAACTGACTTCGTCGGCCACCCATTGGTAGTGGGACCTATTCTTCTCACGAAACACCAATGCGTAGAAGATTTCAGCGTATTGTGGGAACAGCTGACGAGTACTGAAAAGTAACTGAAGACGGCATGTTTATTATTCATTATTGAAGGGGATGAGGCTCTAATGCAGTCAATTGCAACCATGTTTGTTCACAGCCAACAATACAGACGTCGCCTCCACATTTACAGCAACATAAAGAGCAAGCACTCCCAAATGAGAATCTCTTCACAGAACATGAAAAATGTGAAGGCAGCTTTTCGCTTTCGAGCAACTCAGTCTCAAAAGCAAATCTGTGACATGTACAGAAGATAGAAAGACTTGGCTAAAGTTAACATTGCCAGCAGTTCCACAATGAGAGGGTTCATAGACTATTTTAAACGGGTCCTGGAACCGGTGTTATTTAGTAACCTTGACGAGACATTTGAGCGGTGAGGCTTTTACGTCAAAAACAACCCAGCCGGAAGCACAAATGCAATGTTGAAACGATGGTGCAAAGGCAGCCAATTTGTGGACTCCGTATGCCAGGCAATCGGCAATGGAATCCAAGCTCAGTTCATCGAAGTGGACAAAGGTTTCCGAGGGCTATCACAGACACTTTTCTCTAAAGCGGACCAAACACCAAACAACTAGCTTGACATGCTTAATGAGATTGATGGAGCAGATACTGATTCTCTAGGTAATGCTGGACCTGACGCGCCAGGTGATGCTGGAACTGACGCTCTAGGTGATGATGGAACTGATGCTTTAGGTGATGCTAGAACTGATGCTTTAGGCGATGCTGGAACTGATGCTTTAGGTGATGCTGGAACTGATGCTGTAGGTGATGCTGGAACTGATGCTCTAGGTGATGCTGGAACTGATGCTTTAGGCGATGCTGGAACTGACGCTCTAGGTGATGCTGGAACTGATGCTCTAGGTGATGCTGGAACTGATGCTGCCATGAATGTAGATGCTGATGGAAGATTGTAAGCTTGAAAATTAACCTGCCCAACGTGGTATTAACCAACAATATGTGAATGGTGCATCCCGCAAGAGCATAGCCAGCAGTGTTATCCTGGAGTAGAAGCATATATTTCAAAAACTTACGACTGCGTTTTTGAAAATACTGCCTTGAGTAGGAGCTGTGAGCATTTTAAAACTTTCTTTGTGGGAAGTTTTACATCAGCAACGCTCAAATATTGGTTGCCAAGGGTTGCAAGTTAGCAGTTTGTATGGAAATGTATGTGGGAAATGCCATTGCTCATAACCCAATGTTACTGACCTCTCATGCACTGGTGCCTATTGCCGCCTATACAAACATCACCCGAAATTGGTACCCAATAATAACCTAATTATGAATTATTGTAAAATCAAGAAAATAATACGGTAAAATACTGGGAAAAATATCATTTTAATGGTGTTTGAATTATCAGATTTGACCAATCATTCAGAAAACACTAGCAAAGCGCCATCTCACGTACATGTAAAGTGTACAATTATTATTGTTTTTACTATATGAGCATGATTAAGATACTTGTTATCATTGTTGGACGCGGTTTCTTGTAGGTCATCTGTCCTGGTAGAGGTTTGGCCCTGAACTAATTAAAAAGCTAGAACAGCAAGCCACACATGAATGTCAGGTAATAGCTACGAGAGCCAAGCACATCATTGTCACACATGGAGATGACGAAGAATATGTCAACACTCGCCAGGTTAAGTGCGTGTGACACTTGCAAGGTCTTGAGAGTGTGCTGTCACAAATCTTAGCAATAAAAATGAGATCGGCGATATTGTAAACAAATATTGTGACAGTTTGGGCACTCGTTCTGCTGTTCCAGTGCCTGGGCTGCCAAACTCCGGCTCAACAAATCGCAAGGGTGGTAAAACAACGAAAGCCCAGGCTAAGAGAACTGTAGGTGATAACGTTAAAGGATGTTACTTACAGTACGCATAAGTAACAGGCAGAAATTTGTGATGGATGCGAAGAACCATTGGGCGGTTCGACACATGTCATAAGACATTACTGCGCTTTGCCGTACCCATTGAAAAATATAATAACTGGTGAAACTGAAACTCCAATAGGTACACCATCAAAACACTGCTTCCATTTGCGCAAATGGTGTGTACTAAGGTCCAGCCATCACAGAGAATTCAGTGGAAAAGTTCAGTTAGACCCAACAGTAACAGCTAGCCACAGTCTTAAAACTAATGCCTAGTTTATACGAGCCGTATCATTGGCGTTTGTAGTTATCACGTCATGGCTTATTCGACTTGGTTTATACACAGTACGGCCAGTCATGTAATGTCCCACAATTGGGGCGTTACACGACTGGTTAGATAAACCACCGTGACAGGAGACGAATTTATGAGGTCAAGGACGCCAAGCAGAGCATTTTTATGTGATCAACATGGCTGAGAGGCGTTCAACTCCAACTGAAGTATGAAACCATTTACTTCACCCTGCCATTTAGCATAACTAGTTATGATTTTCAATTAGAATAATAGGAAAAATTGCCCACGGAGATCTCATGTACAGTGAATAATAAGAAATATCATAAATAATGAAATAATAACAACAATAATGAGATTATTAAAAGATAAGTAAGAAAAAAGTAATAAATAATACTAAATAAATAATAACAATAAATGAGTAGTTGTGTCGTTATTTTTGTTATATTGTTATTGCTTACATTGTTTATTTGTTTGATATACAACAAGAAAGGATAACAAAAAAAGCTAGTAATGTTGTAATAAATTATTTAAATAATAATTACTACTTAATAAATTATTATTACTTAATTATAAATAGTAAACAGTAAATAGTTTTAAAAGATGGAGACAGTAAGAAAAGGTGAGCAAGGTCCATCTCGGTTGAACTAGTTACGAAAGTTACGAACGAATCATTGAGACTAGTATGTTGCGAACGAGTGAAATATTATGTGTAGTTTGTACTTGCTATGTCCACAGAATTGCAATTGGCCATTATTTTTATTATGACACAGAAACGGTCTTCCAAAATTTAAAGATTTGAACAAGTTGATAAAGTTTTTTTATATTAGTATTGATTGATGCTTCATGCTGAAGCCGGAGGTTTTCAACCGAGAGCTATTTCTCGGTGGAATTCAACAGTATTTAATGTACATTATTAAAATGGCAAAGTTAATTGAGAATGATCTCAAAAGTCACAAGTAGAGTAGAAATAATTATTATAATAATAATAACAAAGAAATCACATATTGCTGTTGTTTTTAATATTTTTATGTACTATACAATAATATATATCTTTATCATACTCATAGCAAATTGTAAAAACATTGCCGATAACGTTACATGATAGATTTTAATTAACATAATTTATTATAATTATAATATTTTTTAGCAAGAGAGTTAATGAGGTGGCATTAGTTATGATATATTGTTAAAAAATGTCCAATTATTATTAATTAACCTAGTTTATGGGCTTAATTGTTTAGTAATTTCTTTATTTAGGAACGCCGAAAACCCACTATAAAGGTGGTTCTAATTGACAACAATAAATCAAAGAAGGCATTAGCTTCAAAGGCATATAGAGAAAAGAAAAAATCCCAGGAATGGATGGATGAGCAGAACAGTCGTCTTCGAGAGTTTCGTGCTAATATGTCAGCTGAGAAAAGGGCAAAGTACAATGAAAAGAGCAAGGAAAGAATGAGGAAGTATAGAGCAAAGAAAAAGGAAGCGTCTGCCAAGAATGAAAAGCCAAAGACTAAGGTTACTAGATCAGCTGCTCAAAAGGCTGCCGAGATGCGCACCTACAAACGAGACAAGCAACGAGAATACAAATCTAGATGGTCGGCAAGCAAAAGAAGAGCAGTGAGAAAAAAAGATGCAGCCTACAGAGCAAAAGTAACAGAGGCCAAAAGATTGGAAAAGGAGGTGACTAAACGTTTACGAGAGGAAAAGTTGACTCGGATTGAGAGAGCACCATCCCCGGCACCGGCAGAAAGGATTGATGCTATGATAGAATATGCAACCCCCAGGACTACTCGAGCGCTTCAGTCCAAAAGGATATACAAAAAAGGCACACGCAAATCAATTGAAGATTCCTTTACAGCTGTTACACAATCAGCCAAGAAAGTGGTTTCGGGTGTTCTGCGTGAAATGCCACCAAGCAATAAAGCAGGTGTAGCAAAGGCAGCTGGTCTACGACGTGGAACCCTAAGCTATAAGCCAAAGGGTAGAAAAAATGTCAACAGGAAAGTTTGGCCACAGTTGGCAAGTAAAGTTGCTGATTTTTACAAAGGAATGAACATCAGCATACATCTACCAAATAAGAGAAGAACGAAAAAAGATGAGCCATATTATGTCATGCAAATAACGCTGCAGGCAGCTTACAAGGAGTTTAGGCTGGCTAATGCTAATAGCAACATTGGCTTCTTCACTTTCTGTAAACTAAAGCCAAAATGTGTGCATCTTTTAAAGAGCATGAAATGGATGCAATGCGTTTGTGATTTATGTGCTAGCATCAATTACCTTTACAAATCTATTCAATTGTCTCATCAGCGTCACAATTTTGAGGTACCTGATTGGCTAGGTGATGACGCTTTGGATATTGGTCTAGCAACGATATGCCATGGGGTTGAAAGTTATTCAAAATGTTGTTTGGCAAGAACATGTAATAGTTGTGGCGTTCAGGTGTTATTGGATGATTTGCTACTGTGGTCTGGTGACAATATGAATGAAGAATTGACCTGGAAGGAGTGGGCTCGAGTACAAGAGATGGTGAACAATAAATCTGTTAACCGAATGAAATTAGTAATCAAAACTGGGAGTCGAGTTGAGGCTGTGGCAAGTCTTCGGAGGAGGCTTGTTCCACATGGAAGCCATGTTTTCTTTGCCCGATGGCAGCGCAAACGATATACTGACAATATTGATGTCATCGGAGAAAACGAAGTAATCACTGTTGTTGATTTTTCAGAAAACTTTACCATTGTGCAGCAGGATGAAGCTCAAAGTGCATACTATAACCATACACAGGTAACAATTCACCCCTGCGTATGTAAATACATAATTGAGGGAAAGCCTGTCAGAGATTCTGTTGTGTTTGTTGCCAAAGACCTGAAACATGATCCAGGAGCGGTCAAAACTTTCATTAAACTTGTAATTGAACATCTTCGGCAAATGCTACCACTAAAGAAACTATTCATTCGGAGTGACGGGGCAGCATCGCAGTATAAGGCCAAACAACCCTTTGTGAACATAGCTGAGAAATTTTGCCAAGATGTGGATGTGGAGTGGCATTACTTTGGGTCACGCCACAGAAAGAATCCAAGTGACGGAGAAAGTGGTGTCGTCAAGACTAAAATGTCCAGGCTAATGGTGACAAACCAAGTGTCGCTAGATTCAGCATCACAGTTTGCTAGTGAGGCCGCAAAGCACCTCAGTGTGATAGATGGGGCTAGCCTTCGGCACATCTACTTTGTGCCTTGTGAAGACATAGAAGACTGTCGAAACCAGCAGCGACCAGCTAAGCCTATAAGGGGTTCTAGGGGTATTCACTCACTAAAGGTCACAACTCACGGCAGTATTGAGCATCGCGCTGCCTCTTGTTTTTGTGTACCTTGTAGGGAAGGCCGAAATTGCCCTCTAAATGTTCCTAAACATTCTATAAAGGTTTTGTTTAGAGGTATCGTATGCAGCTAAGCTTTTATGAAACCCCTCTGCTAGCTGCATGTTGCGCCCTCTTAGTATAGTTAACGCTGCCTGTTCATGTTACTTCTTAAATTGCTTTTAATTGTCTGATCAATGCCTGTTGAATGTTTCTTCATTATATTTTGACAAACTATAATAACTATATTGCGTTTTAGATGCCGAGCAGGCAGCTGACACAGATTTTGAGTGGAGGTGAGTAATTACGCGAGGATGGTCTTTCAAAGTACTGCACATTTTTTCTTTACATTTCTTGCCCCTTTCATGTCTGCATTATTTCTCATTTCAGCGGTGAAGATGACGATTGGTGAAGAGGCCCGATGAATTGAAAATAAATGTTGAGTGAAGGTGAGGAATTGTCCTGTGACAAGATGATCTTTCCAGAGTACCACACTAGTTGTTCACTTTGATGCATTCATATTATACACATATCTATCGATATTGCATGTTTTCTGTTTCAGCTGTGAAGGGAAAGAGGAAGAAGATGTAAAGATGGATTTATTGTCAAATTTATTTGTGATTATATCAACAAAATATATCGATTACAGAATATCTGTTGTCATACGCACATATAATCATCATATAGTTGATTAAACTCACTCAAATTCAAAAAAATGACGAAAATTGTCTGTTGAAAATTTTCGTTACAAACATCGCTGCCAAATGGTACTTCTCTACCAGACATTATTTATTAGTGCACAGACCCCAGTTAACTTCAACACACAATTGGTTCCCTTGGTTGTTTGTTGTAGAGTAACTTCTAGTAAATCTTCGCTGATAATTTCACATTAAAGTGAAAAGTGCGTCTGGCAGAAAATATTAGTATTTCAACTCCGGCACTGTAATTTCCAAGCTGTCTGTAACTGGTGTGGGTATTTCCACAATTAACTGATTTTGGTATAGGATACTGGTAACTGCCTTAGGTATAATCCTACTAAAAATAGTGGGTTTTTAGAAGTACAGTAACAAATGGCAATGCTATAAGTTCTGTTGAATTTTGCATGTTACAAACATTGTCAACTGGGGTCTACATGTGTTCAACCATCGCTATCTCGAAGACAAATGGTGAGATTTGGTCAATTTTTTTGGTAGCGTGATTCCAAGGATATACCTAAACCACAGTATAATTGAGAATGACCCTGTTTGAATTTTTTTTGGACAAAATTTTGCAACTTTGTGTACGCTTTGTTTCAAAAAGACCCATAAGTAAAAGTAATAAATAGATCAGTCATTAAATTAGTCTAAATAATGGTTAGTCAGTGTCGGCGGGCTTCAGGATTTTATTACCTTTCAGACAAGAGTGTACTAGGTTTACCCGAAAACGGATTGCAGGTCATCGTACGCCGATCTGTGATCACTTAAGATATGTACTAGTGACTTACCATGACGTGACGCCGTAGCGCCACGGGTTTTCCCCTCTTGGAAATGGGTATATCGCTACTGAAGTCGTGATGATGTGGCGCTATTGAAAGTCACTACTAAGTGTCACAACTTGGATTGGTCTCCACCTGACTATTACTTCTTTCTCTTGATATGCTTTTTATTGTCTGATCATATTTCATTAAGTGTTATGCAGCCAAGATCTATTCATATTAACATATTATGTGTATAGCTAATACTTGCTGCTTTTGTAACATGTTCCAAATATCGTTGGACTAATATTACACCATTAATATGTGTAATCATTTTACATATGTACTGAGTGCCAACTTTTGATTCATCGCTCCATGCTTCTGCTTCTACTCTTGTGTCTAAATATACGGATATTACATGGTGACTCTGACGTGCACTGGACTGCCTACTAGGATTCTACATTCACTCATTGGAGGAAGAGGAGAGAAGACTGCTCGAAGATTTGAAGAGGAGCCTACACAGCACCATTCAAAGAACGAGTAGAGGAGCCAGCATCACATCTCCCAGAGAACTAAGCTCATCAGAAGACTGGATTCAGCATCCACCAAGAGGAAGATTTAACCTTCAATCCACTGAAGACAAGTACACTCTACTAGAAGAGGAGCCCTAGAAGAATATGGCTAAACTCTATGAGCCACAGATCAAGGTCGACCGGACATCCAGTGACGCATTTCCACAGTTCAAGCTCTGGCGCAAGGAAGTGGAACGCATAATAGGAGGACCACTTGCCACAAAACAAGAGTGTAAAGCTCAATCACATCTACATTTGGGCTGGTGCACATGCCGAACAGCTGATTGAAGCTGCCAGCAACGAAAATCCAGATCTCAATCTCGACACATCAGAGAAACTTCTCGACCAACTGGCTGCATGTCTTACTCATGAGACTTCTTTCAGAGAAGCTAGGGAAGCCTTCTACAGCATCAGACAGAAAGCAGGTGAGAATACGACAACATTCTACTCCAGGATCATCGAAATCTACAAGAGAGCTGATTTTCCTGATGGAACCAACTTTCTTGTGGATAGACTCATCCATGGCTGCAATGATATGCAGTGCAGACAAAAACTGATGACAAAAGGCAAAGATGTCACAATGAAAGACTGCTTGGAGCTACTTCGACGTCATGAAGCAGTCGACATCACGATGAAAACATGAACCATCTCCTCAAATCAATGCTACTTACTCCAGAGACCCAACTAGGAAGTCACAGAGGAATGGCGTCAAACACAACACTCCAAGATCATCAGTCAACAAGACAAGTAAACCAAGGACTTGCAATTACTGCGGCAAAAAGCCTCACTCCAGATATTTATGTCCAGCTAAAGATGCTGTGTGCCGGCACTGCAACTACAAGGGACACTTCGAGAGAGCCTGTTTCAAGAAGAAAAAGGCCCAGAACCGTGTCAACAAGCGTCAGAATGCCTTGACTACCGAATTATCTGATGAATCTGAAGAAGAATATGATCTTGAAACTGTTAACATGTGTGCTGTCAACAGCAGCAAACCTCAGCCCCAGGAAGTACTCGCCTCTGTCAAGTTTCACCCGCAGACTATCAACTCATCTGCAGTGAAATTTCCAACCATCAATGGAAAAGTGGACACAGGAGCAATGGTGTCCTGTATGCCTATCTCTACCCTATCGACAATTGGCCTCGAAGAGCAGCACTTGAAACCCAGTCAAGCAACTCTTCGCGGTGTCTCAGGAATCGACCTTGAAAACCTTGGATACTTTGATGTCCTAGTGACATGCAACAAGATCAAGGACAAAGCTCGGTTCTACGTCACAAAATCAGGCTGTGAACTCATTCTTGGGATAAACTTCTGCAAGAAGTTCAGGCTCGTAAACTACGCATCATCCTGCATTCTGTAAAAGGTTACTCTCAACGCTGTCTATATCACAAAGGAGTCAGAAGTCAACTACTCTGGACTCCAGAAGAAGTGGATGAAGCATCTACCTCTAGGAAAGAAGACAGGCGACCCTCTAGAAGACCTGAAACTTGTCTTCCCAGCCATGTTTGATGGACGAGTAGGATTGTTTGAAGAGGAAGCTTCTCTCAAGTTGTCTCCTGACGCAAAGCCTGTTCAACTTGTTGGAAATGTAATTCGTATTAACTCCTGTCTTGTACAAGTTTACATGTACTTTTACTTGTTATTACTCATTCAACATGTTTTGTTGTTCAATCTATTTTTAGCCGTGTGCATGGCCTTGCATCAGCCTTACATTATTGCTTTTGTGTATTTCCTTGTATTAGTCACTTGTTGAATACAGCTCTTACTGGCAAGCAGCATGTTGGATCTATGTAATGCAAGTGTGATAACTCAACAGGTTATGGGCCCAGGACAATAATATAGTTAACTGTAATACACACAATGGATACTAAAGGGTCATCAACAATTGTACTGCTGACAGGTGCGAACTATGCAACATGGAAAATTCAGTGTCGTATGATGCTGATTAAAGAAGGATTATGGAGCATTGTCGATGAGAAGGAAACTGCACCAGATCAAACTACTGAAGAAAACAAGTATGTAAAGTTTATGGCGCGTAGAGATAAAGCCTTGGCAGTTATTGTTTTGGCTGTGGACCCAGCATTGTTGTATTTACTCGGAGATCCAACAGATCCTGTAGATGTTTGGAAAAGGCTACAAAATCAGTTTCAGAAGAAAACTTGGGCTAACAAGCTAACATTGAGACGTCGATTAAATACTCTAAATTTCAAGGATAGTGATTTAATGAGTGATCATATTAAAACAATGACAGAAATTTTTCATGAGCTTTCCGTCATTGGAGCGCCAGTTGATGAGGAAGATCAGGTTGTGACCCTCTTAGCCAGTTTGCCAGATAGCTACAATGTCCTTGTTACTGCCTTAGAAGCAAATAGTGAAGTTCCAAAGATGGAGGTAGTGACCGAAAGACTACTACATCAGGAAATAAAGCTCAAAGAGCGATCCAGCTACAGTGAGCTAGATACTGGTAATGAAAGTGCTATGATGATTAGAGGCAGTGGCGGAGCTAGGAGGCCACCCCCTAAGTGTTACAAGTGCCAGCAGGTTGGTCATATACAACGTTTCTGTCCAAATGACACTGACATGCCCAGAGAAAAGAGTCGGTATACGCACAAATCTCGCTCACATAAAGTAAATAAAGCTGAATCTAATAAGTGGGAGTCTAATAGTAACAGCGATAGTGAGGCTAGCGGTCTGATTGCAGAACATGCTCTTGCTGGTGATGAGGCAATCAATGATCAGTGGATTGTCCATTCAGGAGCTACATGCCACATGTACCAGGACAGGCTTTATTTTTCTGACTACACTGCTTTAGTAGAGCCAGTTCAAGTTACAATGGGAGATGGCAGAAAACTCGAGGCCATTGGTCATGGTCGTTTAAGGCTTGATATCAAGCTCCAAAATCAACATATGAAATCAACCTACCTCAATAATGTGTTGTTTGTTCCTGGTCTGTTTTACAATCTTATCAGCGTTGCAAAAGCTGCTGAACATGGAAAATATACACATTTCAATGATAGATGGTGTCAAATTAGAGATAACCGAGACAAGGTTCTAGTGCACGCAGAGAGAGTTGGTAGACTGTATAGGGTGAGCTGTGCTCCCAAAACTCAGCGCGTCAATGTAGCCAAAGAAAGTATGCAACACATGTGGCATTGTCGGTTAGGTCACCTGGGATGGGGAAGAATGAAGCAGTTGAATAGAGAAAATCTGGTAGATGATTTTGACTATTCACCCAGCAGTGAAGTTAAATTTTGTGAGTCATGCTGTGCTGGTAAACAGAGCAAAAACCCGTTTGTCACTAAACTAAGCATTGAAGCTAAGGAACCTTTGCAGTTAGTTCATAGTGATGTATGTGGTAAGATGGGTTCATTGTCTCTTGGAAAAGCTGAATATTTTCTGACCTTCACCGATGACTGTACAAGATATGTATGGACCTACATGCTGAAAAATAAGAGTGATGTATTTAGGAAGTTTAGTGAGTGGAAAGCAATGGTAGAAAAGAGTAGTGGGCACCGGTTGAAGGCTTTGCGGACAGATAATGGAGGTGAATATACATCAACTGAGTTCACAAAGTATCTAAAGATGGAAGGAATCAGACATGAATTTACTATTCCAAAAACACCTGAGCAGAATGGTGTATCCGAGCGTCTCAACAGAACCTTAGTAGAGAAAGTTAGATGTATGCTGGTAGATTCTAAGTTACCTCAACAGTTTGGGCTGAAGCTCTCTCAACAGCTACCTACCTTCAAAACAGGAGCCCTACTCGATCACTGAATTTACTAACTCCATTTGAGGCTTGGACAGGATTCAAACCTTCAGTTAGACATTTGAGAAGGTTTGGGTGCATAGCTTTTGCACATATAGCCAAGGATGAACGATCAAAACTTGATGCGAAGTCCCGAAAATGCATTCATCTTGGCTATGGAGCGGCAGTGAAAGGATACAGGCTATATGATGTAGAGAATCAACGGATCATTTACAGTAGAAATGTAAAGTTCAATGAAACCACGGTTGGGTACAGATCTGAGGAGCAAACAGATGAAGTCGATAAAAAGGTCACTATGCCACCAACTGAGGGTGAATCAGAAAACACACTGGGTGAAGACAATGAGCAGCCACAAGTATTGAGAAGGTCTCAAAGAGAGAAAAAGGCCCCAGACTTCTATGGAAATAGAGTTAGCATTGCTGATTATAGCAAACCTGTCACAGTTCCTGAAGTAAACAAAAGAGCGAATAAGGATCTCTGGGTAAAATCCATGAAACAAAAGATGAAATCATTGATATAAATAAAGTATCACCATACTAGGCATGCGCTGCAGGAAAAACAAATAACAATTGAGTATTGCTCTGCTAGTAACATGGTAGCTGATCTGTTAACGAAAGCACTAGCTGCAGAACCGCTCTAACATAAGCTGAGATCTGGCTATGGACTGACAATAATGCCATCAGAGTAAATATAAATTAAGAAGGAGTGTTGGAAATGTAATTCGTATTAACTCCTGTCTTGTACAAGTTTACATGTACTTTTACTTGTTATTACTCATTCAACATGTTTTGTTGTTCAATCTATTTTTAGCTGTGTGCATGGCCTTGCATCAGCCTTACATTATTGCTTTTGTGTATTTCCTTGTATTAGTCACTTGTTGAATACAGCTCTTACTGGCAAGCGGCATGTTGGATCTATGTAATGCAAGTGTGATAACTCAACACAACTACCACCTAGAGCAATGCCACAGAGTATTCTACCAAAGCTCAGAAAGGAACTGGACAAGATGGAAAAGGAAGGGATCATCCCACCTTGCCCTGAAACCACGGACTGGGTACACAAATTGGTGACTGTAGTAAAGATGAATGGCACACTTCGTCTCTGCCTGGACCCCAAACATCTCATCAGGAATGTGCACTACACTGCATCATGGGAAGATGCACAGCACAGTTTCAAGAATGGACAGTACTTCTCAACGTAGATGCAAAGTCAGGATACTGGACAAAACTTCTCGACAAAGAAAGCCAGCTACTCACTGACATGATCAACCACTGCCAAGAATGTCAGATTCATGCAAAGAAAAAACCACGAGCACCAAAGTGACAAGTTTCTGCATCTCGACCTTCACAGATGCTAGGAGTTGACCTTATGGACCTCGGAGGTTTGACAGCACTTGTCACAATAGATTTCTACTCTGGCTACATCACGTATGACCCGATCAAAGGCGAATCAACAGATTACATTGTTGAGGCACTGAACAACAACTTCCAGAAGCTGGGACTGGTTGAAGAGATCTACTCTGATAACGGACCATGCTTCAAATCTGCCAAGATCGCACAATTCTGTCGAAACATGGAAATCTCTCATCAGACATCAAGTCCACACTACCATCAGTCAATGGGGCGTGTTGAGAGAGCCATCCAGACAATCAAACAAATTGTGAAGAAGTCAAAGAAAGCACTGGACATCACCCATGGCATCATAACGTATCATGACACGCCCATCAGCGATCTACTGCCAAGTCCCGCAGAACTGTTCTTCAGCAGAAGAATCAACAGTCGACTTGGTCTGATGTGTGCTCCATCACAGATGACGGACCAGCAGAAGACTCAGCTAGCTGAACACAGAGCTGCCCATATCAGACCCTCCAAACCAGGACAGGATGATTACACGCCCAACCAACCAATCTGGTTCACAGAAGATGGATCTCCAGAATGGCGACCAGGATTCATCGAGTCCCAAGATCCACATCCAGACTCATACTGGATTGTCAATGAGAAGAATCGCCGGATACGACGCAACAGGCATGACATCAAGCCTAGGTACCCAGCGACCTATTTCGAGCAACCAGCATTACCTCGTCAACCTGAGATAGATCAGGCACCCACTTGGACTTCTAGACCACAGACACCAGCAGTACTACCGGAGCCTGTACAGGAGACTAGCTACCCACCCTTAACTGATCCAGAAGTAGACGAGACTCAGGAACAACAAGCAGATGAACCTGCTAACACTACTATCCCTAACAACCGAGAATACACGACAAGATCCGGAAGGAAGGTCAAAAACAATAGAAGCCCGACTTTATATACGCTGTCAAATAGTTCTAAAACTATCTCAAACAGGGGCATGTCACAACTTGGATTGGTCTCCACCTGACTATTACTTCTTTCTCTTGATATGCTTTTTATTGTCTGATCATATTTCATTAAATGTTATGCAGCCAAGATCTATTCATATTAACATATTATGTGTATAGCTAATACTTGCTGCTTTCGTAACATGTTCCAAATATCGTTGGACTAATATTACACCATTAATATGTGTAATCATTTTACATATGTACTGAGTGCCAACTTTTGATTCATCGCTCCATGCTTCTGCTTCTACTCTTGTGTCTAAATATACGGATATTACACTAAGCGGTGACTTATAGTAGCGCCTGACCACTGAAGCGTTGTGGAAATAGGGGATGCCGTAGCGCTACTGGTTTGCACATGCGTGTATTGTATTTCCAGCATCACTGCAGTCAATATAATTAAATAATTTGGACAGAAATTTCAGTGATATGAGACAGTTAGTTGCCTTTCAAGACCACTTAGATTAATTAAAAATGATGCAGAATTAGTGATTACAAATATATCTGTGTTTTATTTTATATTATTTTTTTTTGTTATTTTAGACATTGATGATAATAAAAACTACATAATAATAAATTGGCCGTGATTAAATAATAATAAATAATTATTTCAAGTTTAATAAATAAGTTACACATTAGCCAAGAACTGCTGCTTCAAATTTTTATCTGTGGAGTATGTAGCATTAGAGGAAACAAACACAAGAAAAGCATTTAAAACCAATTGGTTGTGAAAACAATTTTCTTTCATACAGTAGTTTCACTCATTAACTCAAAGTCGCCGCTAATTAGGGTTCATGACCTGTGGGCTTTCTGTAATTGCTGGCTCATGGAAAAGCGTGATGGCTATTGAGAAGCACTGAGCCATGACACCATTATGTAGCGCTACATGGAAAGTTAGTATAAGTGAATCAGGCTTTATCATACAGCCAGCTTTACTGTCCCAATTTTTTAACTTTGAAATTCAACTAAACTGATGCATGATAGCATGGTGTTGCTCCCACAGAAAGCTAAAAATGGCTGTGGCAGCAAATGACAAATACGCATTTAACAAAGAAGACAAAATGGTAAAATGGAAAAAAACTAACCAGTTGGTGAATCTTTGCTTGCCCCAATGTTTTTTTACTAGTGAAAGTCTGAGTAGAACAAGTTGTAAAAAACGTTTGCTTAGAAGTTATGTATCTTGACTTTGATCATCAATTAGCAGGCTGTTCACTAAATCAGCATTGTTAAGTAATCAATAACAAATTTGCTCTTCTGTGAACAAAGACCAATATGCTAAACAGCCATATCACAAGCTAGAGGATTAACTGAAAGGATAATACTAGCTGACAGAAAGGATGTAATGCTGAATGTCAAAAGTAGACATTCATGTCATTGTTCTCATTTGACCTCTGAGTTTTTATGCATATTTCAAAAAACAGTTTTCTGCTGTTTCCATAATGTTTTCTTGATTTCAAATCTGGACCCAGGAGAGAAACTGTTGAAAAAATAAAGTTCAGAAAGTATTTCCCGTTATAAAAGGAAATTTCCTCCAGCAAAGTATAAACTAATAACAAGTTGGTCAATTATATGCATTAAACTTTATTGACTATCTTTGACAAAAAATCATCTTAGGATTCTATTTTATTTCTCTGGCAAGAAAAATGTAAACTTTTTAGCCAACTCTGATTATTACTAGTGCATTCTTTTGAGTTCCATAGAAAACAGCAATAAATACACTGCAGTTATGTACATGCAATAAATGTAGCGCCATAAATAACACAGTATATAGTTTTGATCTGTTTGAGATTTAAAATCAATACAGAAATTGAATTGGTTTACATGCAAGATCTCTGCTATCATGTATAGTTTCCATAGAATCATATGCAACTTTGCTTGAAAAAATCAGAGAAGTTCAGCGATTTACGATTTAAAACACTTTAGAGAAAACAAACACTTCCAACAGAGGACCAAGTTTTTGAACATAAGTCTCAGTTTAGCAGTGCCTTTATTGTCATGATATTAAAGTTGTATGGATAAAATTATGTTAAATTTGCAAAGCCAGAATCGGTGAAACATGATAATATCATAGCATCAAAAGAGAAGCAAACAAATCCACTGAAGTTGTGGTGATCAAGTAGGTAATGAGCAATGCTGCTTCAGTTTGCTTCTGGCTCATGGCGCAACTTTTATTGGTTACTAAACTGTGACTGTCAGCTCGTCAGTTTGCCAGCAAACTTCGTGACGCTAAGTTTATCACTACTTCAACGTAGATTGCATATTGCTCATTATGCCAAAAAACTGCTAACATTTATTGCGGGTTGGCAGATTTGAAAGTTTTTACTTTCAACTCAGAAAATGAGTTAGAAGTGTATAATAGAGAAGTTGAACACTATCCTCGAATAAAAGTGGATGAAGAGCTATGGAAGTAACAACATTACAATGGCAGAGAACCGGTATTGGACCGGTTAGTCTTTTGCTTCAGCAAAATATTAGAATTTGAGCATCTGAAAGCATCTTTGTCCTGTTGCTAATAAGGAATGAGTTATTATTTGATTTCTGTTGTGTCGCATTGGTTTCATTTTCAAAATTGATTTAATGGACACTCGCACAACCGTTTTCTTTTTCAAGAAGACATTGAAACCTTTATTAAAAATTAATTATAGATAACTTATCTAGCAGAAAAAACCAGTTTTTGACCAAATTTTGCATGAAGGGGCGCTTTAATCTCGTCTTTTTGTTAATCAGGAGAAGTTTCACCAATGGCTTGGAAGGCAAAAATAAATGTTTTGAATATTTTCGTCGGACAAATTTCGAAAAGCTAACACCGTGAGATAATCATCAGCACTCAGCAATAAACTGCTTGAAGTGTATCGGAATTTCTGAATTTTTTTTAAAGAAATCAACACAAACTTTGTGAAAGCCAGTAAAAAGACAACAAAAAGCAGTGCTACTACAAGCTCCGTTTAAACCACCAGAATCACCAAAAAACTATCATTTCTGTGGATCTAGTGCCTCTGAAAATGAGACAAATCATTCGAAGATATGAAACGGCACAGAAATCTTCATGATGGAATGAAATTGAAGGAGAATGAGACAGTACAACCAACGCAGACCAGGTCGAATCAAATCACATGTTGGTATTTTAGCCAACTACTAGATAGACAATGACCCCTCAAAAAATGAGCTGGAGAGCTCGGTGATGGTGCAAATAATTTGGGAAAATCATCTAATCTCAACTGGAAGCATCTGGCAAGAAGTTGTGGACTCCGAAGAACTCCCAGTGGCAACAACAACAATGACTCCGGTATATAACATTAATTTTAAAAAGACCTTACAGCACCAATTTTTTTTATAACTCCACGCAAACACTGAAGTAATCACGCAGGCGGATCAGTCGAGCATGACGCTATATAAAAAAGCGTACGGGCCTAGTTTAGCTGTTGTGTAGCAATAATAATTTAAAAAATCTGTCAAAAAAATATTATTTATCATTATTCTTCTTTATGTTACAGAGACCACAAGAAAAAGAAAACAACCGTCACAGATGAAGATATTTTTTCTATAGTATTAAATATATATTTTTTCTACTGGAACAGTTGTTATTATTATATAATAATTAATAATGACATTTGATGATTGAGAAAAGTTTGTCAACATGATAGTTGTGAATCATATTTGCCACAAATAATTTGTTATTGGAATTTTCTACATTGACCAAGAACCAAACTGTTCGTTATTTTTTATCAATTGCTATTATGCGTTGAAAACATACTATATATTATAGTAAGTAACAATTATTTGATCTTTTATCATAGCCTCATGCATTAAACATTCACCAAACGCAGAACACTGGGCGCACATACCGCCCATATTGTTTTATGGTCACGTGGTCTACGTTTTTTGGCCTATATATTGTCAACAGAGAAAATTTACAGGAAAATTTATTTTTTAAAAGACTCCAAAATATTATATCAAATAATAAAACACAATTAAAAAATACACATATGCATTCATGGTGAAATTGAAAAAAACGTCGATGGCTCAAAAAATTGTGAAAAGTTTCTCAGTGCTGGGAAATTAGCGATTTTGAGAGATCATTTCAAATAATACATGCCGGAACCAAGCTGCTTTTCAGAGGACAGTTGAAGGTCAGTTTTGAGCGCTCTGGTGTTCTGTATCTAACGAACCTTGAACTTTTGTTCTGTGAGCCTTAGGTGCTGACTTAATTAAAAAAATGTGAACCTACTTGGAGCCAAAACCGCAAATATGCCCGTTGGCATTCTATCCACGGCAGAGATTGTTGATTCTAACGCAACGCATGAGGCCCACTTGCACTAGCTAATAGGTAGTACATGAGATAAATGGCAGAGTTTGTTTCGTAAAAAACAACCAAACTAAAAGATGTATCAGTTCTCTAAATTGGTAAATAATCAACTGTTACTCTATCTATTGATCAACACATGTCACTGATATTTTAGATAGATGGGATATTTGTGTGTATCAAATTTGTTGTTTACCCGCGGTTTTTTTCATTCTCAAACACCAGATAATTTTTAGTGTTAAATAGTTCTTCAGCATCTGAGTGTATCATACGATAATAATGGGGATAGTGATGATAAAAGTAAATATGCCAGGAGTCGCTAGAGTTTCAAGGTAACCTCCAAAAAAGTCTAATTACTATTTGAAAAAAGTGAAACAGAGATTATGTGGTTACATTACTAGCTAAATTTATTACTTAATAGCGCCGAGTTCCGGTCTGTTGATTAACTAAATTATAATCACAGAATAAATTTTTCTGCTAAATAAGCTTTTTTATTTATAACGGTAAAACCAAATGGTAATTATCGGTGAATAAAAGACAAGTGTTGAATTAGGCGCAACCTTGTCTTTAGCTCATAGTAAAAAATTAAGCATCAAAACTTTGGTCGTTTCCACGGAATTTGGAACGAACGTAGACAGGAATGAACGTTGACAGGAATAAATGCAGACATAGCTAGAATGAACATAGACACACCCTGGAATGAACGTCGACAGACCTGGAATTGAGAGAAGAAAATTTCTGCGTTCATTCCAGAAAGTGTCGACACTCATTCCTCGCAACATATAAAGTTTCGTTTCGACATTCGTTCCAGGAATGAAATAAATTATGGTTTTTTCCCAAAGTAGACAACTCCTGGAATGAAAGTCGAAATGACATTTTATATATTGCCAAGAACGAACGTAGACACATCCGGGAATGAAAGTCGAAATTCTTCTGTTTGTTGCATGGTCGATATTCGTTCCAGGTCTGTCGACGTTCATTCCTGGATGTGTGTACGTTCATTCCAGCTACGTCTGCATTCATTCCTGTCGACATTCATTCCTGTCTACGTTCGTTCCAATTCCCCGTTTCCACACATCAGCGCCTTTCCAAAAAGTGTACTTTTAAAACATAGGTTCAAGCAGTTGAATGTGCCATTAGCCGGTAGCAACTAGTATTTTTCATCAGAGTAAAATCTTTAATATGGCAAATGAAATGGCAGAAGAAACAAAACTTCATGCAAGAATAGGCCGGCGAACCACCATACCAACAATCTGTATACCCAAGCCAAATGAAAAAAAATCTGAAAAATGACTGACCACTGGGCATTATTTGATATATTCCACAAGACTTCTTTCCCCATTTTAGCACAATGTACAGTAGTAAAAAAGTGCAGTTAATGTTGTGTATGACTAAAGGCTGGAGTTGGTTTTCTTCCTGTTGAAGTCGTCACTCTGCAAGGTCATGATGATCTCATAGCTAATGAATATAAATAGGTCATTGCGGTGGTCAGTTGGTAGTCTATATTATTTTCATGAGTTCACTCAAAAACCAAGAGTAGACAACTCTGTCTTTAAATTAATTTTAAGTATTAGAATCGCTGCTGTTTCTTAAACAATGGCATCAGTTAAAAAAAAACTATAATATTACCATCAGAATCATCATGTTTCAAACCATTTGCTGATATTTCTAGCACAAAGGTACTACTTACACTTTAAGAAGGTTTTGGCCAAATCGTAAATTACTAAAAGTTTGCCTACTTGATATGCATTTACTAGGCGGACTATTCGTAGTAAGCAACAATGAATGGATATAATCAAACTACCCTGGTGTTCTTTTCTCCCTCCCCTGGTCGGCTCCTCTCCTAGTAGCCTCCTCCCAAGGTAGTATCTTTCGACGGTTGCTTCATGTCAGGATGGTCTTTTTCCATGATTATCTAAT
>CALYOO010000143.1:73016-98101 GCA_945261195.1 Cryptosula pallasiana
TCCTCACACAAACATCCAGAGGGGCATAGGGTGTGATTCATTGTGATAGTGTCTATAAACAGCAACAACCTCACCAATCACGCCAGACCAGAAACAGCAACAAACAAACACCTCACAAAAACAGGAACGCCACACTTACCACAAGCAGGCAGAACACACGACTGCTAACACTGGTACCTCACCACGACTTCCTATGATTGTGGGAAAGCTGCCAAGAAAATAACGCAGGTGCACTCCAAAATCTGTATACTCCACCCTTGATATCAGACACCAAGCCATCAAACTTTGCTGGAAAACACTCAATTCATACACCGAGAATAAAACTCCACTGTCCACCAGACCACCACTAAATTCACCACCAAACAACTCAGTTCGTACCAATACATTAATTACATCAGCGTTAATTTTGACTCATGACGCTCACACCACATGGCAATCGTCATACCAGGAGTTATCCCCTCTTGTTTGAAAACGATACTGCGAAACCTTCGACCAATAATCGTTTGGCATGTCCACTGCGTCAACTAACTGTGTAATCGAGTAGCATGTCGCCAAACAAAACTATCACTGTGACTATGCATTGACTGTGTCGAGGTGTGCCTTAACGGCTTTATTGGTTGTCATTGACTGGTGCTTTCCATCGCGGCTTGCGGCTACAAACACAAGTGTCACTGTAAGTGCTGTAAGTTAAGTCGTGATATGATTATTATAATGTACCATAATGATACATCGATCATTGGTGAATTGACGAATGAAAAGTGATATTATTTATCATTTAATCATCTGGTGGTCATTTATTTTTTCAACTCATTACCTATTATTATTATTATTAATTATTTATTTATTTACTCCCATTATTATATTGTTATCATCGTTTCATCGTGGCTCATTATTATTGTTGTTGCTACTATCTTTTTTTTACTATAACTGACTTATTGTATTGTCACAGTGACACTATCATTACTACCTTAAGATTTATCACAGCAGTACCACCGCCACTGCCGACATAGCTTAAATGAATGAATAGTCAACTTCATTGGGGTTGTTCATTACATAGACGTTTGACAATTTCAGCCGATTCCTTTTTTCTTATTGCTTGGTGATCCTAGTGTGTTCAAAACCTTTTCACTACTATTGGGCTTTATGCATGCGATTTACCAACAATATTAATATTTGTCCTTTCATTGTTGCACTAACGCAAGAACCGAAATAATAACAAAACACAAGTTGCATCTATTGAGAACATGCATATATTTATTAGTATTTTAGATAGAATCTAAAATACTATTGTTCTTCCTGTTTCTTTTTTTTTCTTCTTATTAGTATTTTAGAGAATCTAAAATACTATTGTTATTGCTGGTTTTATTATTTTTTTTCTTCTTTCGCGCAAACCTTGCCGAACTGTTGCCAGGTTTCCTCGAGAACCGTAATAGATAAAGCTACAAAGTTTTTTGCGACAGGATTGATAGGCACCGGGACAAAAAATAAGTTGGTTTTCGAAGACACAGAACATTCCAGAACATCACAATTCATGTGCGAAAACAGGCAAAAAATCGTTTTTCAAGGCATTAAAGTGACCAAAAAGACGCAGACGCGATTGACGAAAAAATACGAAATTTTGGAAGATGGTGCATTTTTGTTTACCTTCTGATTCGACATCATGACACGTCGTTAAAAAATTGTTCGGAAGCGGCCATCTTGGATTTTTGTGAAAATCACAGTTTTTAGCATAAAACAGCTTCCCGTTAGAGAACCAACAGGCCGACTTAGCTGAAATTTGCAACAAACATGTGCCATAGTGTATCGATGTACCATTTTGAACTTCAAAGCGATCGCACAAAACTGTTTCAAGTTTTTCCATTTCCAAACTTGAAAATCTAAACAGAAACAGCAATTTTCAATGCTTTCCGAAACCAGAATGAAACTAATCAGCGACAAGTAATTTATAAGGCAGCATAGCCCAATTCTTGAACTTTCTAAAATCAGTGACCTCAAGTGTCTCGCACTACCGGCGGCACAGCTATTCCATTTTCAGAAGAGGTCTTCTAAATGGAAAAATGACCATCACTCGGGGACGGTTACTCCGATTTTCATAAATTTTGCATGGTTGCGATCGCATTGTAACCGTCTTTCAGATGAACATCCGTCAATTTTCTAATCTTTGATGAAAGAGTCAAAGCCCACACGGTTTTCAATGTGTGACAAAATTGTTCGTTGTTTACCGTTTTCACCGCGGAAAAATTTTTCTCCTCCAAAACTTCAGTGCAAACAGTATTCAGGTGACAAATTGAACAAATCTGAAAAAAAATTGAAAATATTCGATAAGTATTCAGCAATGTCCGAAACCAAAATAGTTTTTTGTATGTAGGCCATACTACTATTTTTTTATCTTCAACTGTTTATGAACCACATTCAACATTGCTAGATGGCTAAATGGTTAACGTTGTGACCTGCCGTTGACAGGGTTCAGGTTCAATTCCCAGGTAGGGAATTCTTTTTCGCATAAAAAACTATTGTCAGAAGAGAGGAGCCAGGTTAGCATGAGTATATGTAGGAACGGCAGTGCATGTTGCATTGGCAATTGTGAAGCGGGTGCTTGTGTGGCTCCAGCACAAAATAGCATCAAGGCAGTTTCAAAAAGCTGCTTTTTTGCAAAAATAAAGCTATCGAAAAACAGTTGTCAGTTTGTACTAATTTAGATTGCACATCAGCAACTTGTCCCTATAGCTCGATGGCTAAGGTTGTTGCCTGTGGTTTTCGGGGACCAGGTACGATTCCCGGTGGGCAAACTTTTTTCACATGAAAAGTGTTTGCAAGTACAACTTTACTGCTTAATATAATGTTTAGGCATAATGAGGGTGTCAAAAACAAGCTGTTTCAGTCAGAGGTTGATGGCGTAGTTGGTGTTGTGCAAGAATCACTGCAGCCAGTACAGGTGTTCAAATCCAGTCAGTGTCATTTGTAATTTTATTGATTCTCTAAAATACTCTTGTTTTTGCTCGCAAACACAAATCAATATCTAGTTCTTATTATTATTTTACGCAAACCTTAGCGAAGGGTTGCCACTTTTTCTCAAGAACGGTGATAGATACAGCGACAATTTTTTTTGCGACGCACTTGATAGGCATCGGGCATTAATGTAAGTTGGTTTTCAAAATCACAGAACCTTCCAGAATTTCACAATTCAGGTGCGAAAACAGGTGAAAACTTGTTTTTAAAAGCATCAGAGTTGCTGAAAAAATGTAGACCCCATTGACGGAAAAATACCAAATTTTGAAAGATAGTGCATTTCGCTAACTTTCTGATTCGACATCGTGACACGTCGTTAAAAAATTGTTTGGAAGCTGCCATCTTGGATTTTTGTGAAAATCACAGTTTTTAACATAAAACAGCTTCCCGTTAGAGAACAAACTAGCCGAAGTAGCTGAAACTTGTAGCAAACATGTGCCATAGTGTATCGATGTACCATTTTGAACTTCAAAGCGATCGCACAAAACCGTTTCAAGTTTTTCCATTTTCAACTTTGAAAATCTAAAAAGAAACAGCACTTTTCAATGCTTTCCGAGACCAGAATGGAACAGCTCAGCGACAAGTAACTTATTAGGCAGCATAGCCCAATGCTTGAACTTTCCAAAAGTATAGACCTCAAGTTCCTCGCAATACCGCCAGCACAGCTATTCCATTTTCAAAAGAGGTCTTCCAAACGGAAAAATGACCGTAACTCAGGTACGGTTACTCCGATTTGCATAAATTTTGCGTGGTTGCGATCGCATTATAACAGTCTTTCAGATAAACATTCGTCAAATTTGTGATCTTTAGTGAAAGAGTCAAAGCCCACACGGTTTTCAATGTGTGACAAAAATGTTCATTATTTACTGTTTTCACCGCGGAAAAGTTTTTCTTCTTCAAAACTTTAGCACAAACAGTATTCAGGTGACAAATTGAACAAATCTGAAAAAAATTGAAAATATTCGAAAAGCATGTAGCGATGCCCAAACCCAAAACATTTTTCTGTATGTAGGCCATACCACCTTCTTTTTTATGTTAGGCTGTTTATGAAACACATTCAACATTGCTAGATGGCGAAAAGGTTAACATTGTGACCCGCTGCTGACATGGTTCGGGTTCGATTCCCAGGTAGGGATTTCATTTTCGCATAAAAAAACTATTGTCAGAAGAGAGGGGCCAAGTTAGCATGAGTATATGTAGTAACGGGAGTGCATGTTGTATTGGCAGTTGTGAAATATGTGCTTGTTTGGCCATAGCACAAAAAAGCATCTGGGCACTTGAAAAAGCTGTTTTTTTGTAAAAATAAAGCTATCGCAGAACAATTGTCAGTTTGTACTAAACTAGATTGTGCATCAATAACGTGTTTCTATAGCTCGATGGCTAAGTTTGGTACCTGTTGTTTCAAGAGTCCAGGTACGATTCCCAGTGGTGGAAGTTTTTTTCACGTAAAAAGTATTTTCAAGTACAATTTTACTACTAACTATAATGTTTAGGAATATTGAGTGTGTTAATGTTGATTGAGTAGTTGGTGGAGTGTGTGATTCAATGCAGCCAGGTAAGGTGTTCAAATCCACTTGACAACAATTTTAATTTTTTATTCTCTAAAATACTTTTGTCTTCACTTGTGAATACAATTTCATCTAGTTATTTGTTTTCTTCTTTCGCGGCGGACTTGACTGAATTCGGTCGAGTTTTTCTCAAGAACCGTCAGAGATAGAGTTACAAAGTTTTTTGCGACACGATCGTGAGGCATCGGGCCAAAAAATAAGTTAGTTATGAAGTTACAGAACATTCCAGAACATCGCAATCCAGGTGCGAAAACAGGTAAAAATCGTTTTCGAAAACAACAAATTGCCTGAAAAAACGTAGACCCGATTGACGAAAAAATTCCAAGTTTTGAAAGATGGTGCATTTTGCTAATCTACAGATTCGACATCATGACACGACGTTAAAAAATCGATCGGAAGCGGCCATCTTGGATTTTTTTGAAAATCACATTTTTTTGGCATAAAACAGCTTCCCGTTAGAGAACCAACAGGCCGAATTAGCTGAAATTTGCAACAAACATGTGCCATAGTGTATTGATGTACCAATTTGAACTTCAAAGCGATCGCACAAAACCGTTTCAAGTTTTTACATTTTCAAACTTGAAAATCTAAACAGAAACAGCACTTTTCAACGCTTTCCGAGACCAGAATGGAACTAGTCAGCGACAAGTTACTTATTAGGCAGCATAGCCCAATGCTTGAACTTTCTAAAAGTAGAGACAACAAGTTTCTCACAATACCGTCAAGACAGCTATCCCATTTTCGAAAGAGGTCTTCCAAACGGAAAAAGCACCATAACTCGGGGACGGTTATTTCGATTTGCATAAATTTTGCATGGTTGTGATCGCATTGTAACCGTCTTTCAGATAAACATCCATCAAGTTTGTGATCTTTAGTGAAAGGGTCAAAGCCCACACGGTTTTCAATGTGTGACAAAAATGTTCGTTATTTACCGTTTTCACCGCGGAAAAATTTTTCTCCTTTAAAACTCTAGCACAAACAGTATTCAGGTGACAGATTGAAGAAATCTGAAAAAAATTGAAAATATTCGATAAGTATTTAGCGATGTCCGAACCCAAAGTATTTTTTGTATGTAGGCCATACCACCTTCTTTTTAAATTAAGTTCTTTATGAACCACATTCAACGTTACTCGATGGCTAAATGGTTAACGCTGTCACTGGCTGTTGACAGGGTTTGGGTTCGATTCCCAGGTGGGGATTTCTTTTTCGCATAAAAATGAAAATAATTATTGACAGAAGGGAGGTGCCAATTCAGCATGATTGTATGTATTAACAGGAGTGCTTGTTGCATTTGCAGTTGTGAAGCATGTGCTTGTGTGGCCCCAGCACAAAACAGCATCTAGGCACTTCAAAAAGCTGCTTTCTGCAACAACAAATTAAAGCTATCGCAAAACAGTTGTCAGTATGTACTAAATTACATTGTGGATCAGCAACATGTCTTCATAGCTCGATTGCTAAGGTTGTTGTTTGCTGTTTTAGGGTCCAGGTACGATTCCCAGCGGTGGAAATTTTTTTCACGTGAAAAGTGTTTTCAAGTACAACTTTACTGAGACGTATACTGTTTAGGAATGATGACGGAGTTACGATTGTGCTTTCCCAGTGTGAGGTTGATCGAGTAGTTGATGGAGTGTGTGTCTTTATTACATAGGTGTTTGGTTTCAGTTCCCATGTAGATGTTTATATTCATTGATTCTCTAAAATACTCTTGTTTTTGCTCGCAAACACAAATCAATATCTAGTTTCATATTATCATTCTAGACTATACATCATCAATCACTGTAGCATGTGAGAAGCTCCAGTCGCCGTTAATCTTCGAAAGAGATCCACATGTCCTCCATCGCCTCCAACTTTTCCCTCTCTCCAAACAGCCGATACAGATATCGGCCGAGTCGTTTCTTTTCGTCTTCTTCAAGCACCTTCCGCAACCTCTGAGCTACTCCAGTAGCGTTGCCCATAATACTCCAGGTCCTAACACGTGACGCCGTGCCCACTCCGTACATCCCTGGGTAGCTGAAATCAACAAAACACAACTAAAATTAGCAGCGTTACAAGTTCAAGAAATGTTCATTGTTACAAATCCCTGATCACCATTTCCTCTAGTCAACTCAATTCAATTACGCAGATCAGAGTGTCAATCATTAACTTATTAATTAGCTTATCGCATGAATGGAGCCATAGCTCACAAGAAATACTAGTTACCACAACAATCAGGCATAGAAAGTCTGCCATCACACAAAACAGCAACAATTCAAGATTCAGGTTAGCCAGCCAACAACAACTGTCAGAAATTGTTTGTCTATTTAGTAATAGATCAGCCTTTTCATCTTTGCAGTTAATGCGATTCCCAATTGTGCAGTTGTTTTCTGATAACAAATTATTTTAAGTTGTACAGAGGCGTCTTAATCATTTTATATAAAGCTATTGTAAATATTTTCTGCATGGCATGCTTACCAAAAATTGAACACAATATTTAGCGAAAAAATGATTGTAATTTCTCTTCAACCCTGTTCATTATCAATGAGCTCACCACAGTTGTCATAGCTGCAGCTTTCCTGCATCCCACTTGTTTCAGTTTCCACTCCCTCCATATTATTCTCCGCTGGCTCAGCACTTTACACACAATCTGTTTCTTCTATTTCCGAAACTGAAATTTGTCAGGTAGAATTAAACTTTAAAGAAACTGCAAAGGTTACCTGCAATATTTATTAGTATTGTTAGTATGGAATCAAACCATATTCAGGTCTGATAAGCTGAAAAACTACTGCCAAGCACGCTTGCATTTGTAAAACTAAGTTTTTTATTAATCTTTGGCGACAATACCCATAACACCTGCTGCACTGTTATGCACAAATAACAAGAAAATTATGTGATACTTATAAGCAGACACCAGTAACTATTATTTGATTTGATCACATGGAATTTGCACTTCATCAACTGAACTAATTAAGTTTTTTTCCGGCCACTAAACGGTTTCGCATGTTGTAGTTAGTGAATGGAGGCCGTATAAGTTAAAAAAAATTTATTAGTGTAATAGATTTGAGTCCTCTATCACCACACAACGGATTCCTCTCCTACTCTCTCTCCTCCTCACACTTCAATGTCTATCCCGAACAGACGCTAACAACTGCACAGGGTCCTCGACCCAAACGTATTACTAGTGTTTCTATCAATTAATATACTTTATGGCTACACAAATAAAAGGATATTTACTACTATAACAACTGCCTGCTCAAGGCACAGCAGTTATTTTTATAGAGTAAAAAAGAACAGTTTCATTACCTTATAAGGCACCACAAATAACAAGATATATTACAAAGAGGGTGCCAATCATAGCACACAATACAAAAAACAATAACATGATAAACCAATCGAATTGAGTGTACATGGCATCTTGGGGCTGGGCTCTAGTTCCCGCTCTTTTTTGTTGGATGTTATCTTTACTAATAAGGAGTGGAAAGTTTTTGCTGTGTTTCGGCTGTGTTCCTGGGAGAGGGAAGGCGCCGATCTCCATTCTACAAAGGCTGTTCACTCCAGGGGGGCAAAGGCTCTAGTAATCACTGTGGTCGGACCCAGGGTCGGAGTCCTAGCATCAACGGTGTTAGCAGCACTGGAACAAGCCATCCCCGCTTACCCTTACTTTCAACCCGAGATAAGACTGATGTCGAAGACCTCTCTAATTCAGATAAACCCAGCTCTTGCTCATCAGATTTAGAACTCTGGTCAGAAGAAAAACCATCAAAATCACTCATTGTCATTCTAGATGCTTCGCTGCTTCTTCTTCGATTAAATATAATTATCAAAGCAAGAATTTTTGTTTTTAGCTGATGAAAAGTAACACTGTCATGCATGGACTGTCTGAGTTGGTTTGAAAGACAGAATCTTTGTTTTCAAATAAGAGAGTTTTTTAACATCTGATGACAGTGGTTGTATTTTCACAACATTCTGTTTAGCATTTCGCAATGTAGGTAAAGCATTACAAGACAACTCGATACTCCATCTAAATGACAAAAGGTTCGCAAAGTTTTGTGATTCCTTGACTGTGTTATCATCACCACTTTGACGAGCTGTTGCCTCCATTAGCAATGCACACTTGGTGAGTGATGCACCTAGCTTTAGCACCAACGAAGGTGTTTTCATGGTGTTTGTTGAGTTATCAAAACCTGCTACTTTCGTTGAGGCTGCAACCACAATCTGAAACTCAGACGGCTTCAAGTAATCTTGTAGTGAAGAATGGTTTCCTTGTTTTCGCAGTTCAATAAGTAGTGTTGCTAGCTCTCTCAACGTATTCCTTTTCTGACTATGCTTTTGCTTGCTATGTCCATGGCGCAAAACCAACTGCTCACCATACTTGAGGATATATGTGTCTCCTTTTACCACCAGTCCCACTCTATCATTGCGCATGCAGTCCAGCACCTCCTTTAGTTGTTCAGATGTGTCCGTATTGGGAATAAGCATTCTGCTTCGTTGGATATGATACTTTCTTCCAACTTTGTCTTTTTCCAAAGGCATGTTAACTAGCGGACTAAGGTTGCAACGGTTAACGTGTTTCCACAAATCTCGTTTTGCAAAGTACCCTAAGCAGTGTTCACATGGTAAATACTCTGACACTGATGTCACACCTTTTGGTTGCTAGACTACCACGAGTTCTCCCCTACCTTCTTTATATACTTTGCAATTGTGGATGTGGTTTCCTAGGTGCCTCAATTTAACAAGAATTTTGTCGCGCTCATATTTTTGTTCACAAAGTAACATTTGCCGGACATCCACTTCATCCTTATGCTGTGATTCCAGATGTCGAGGAAGTTTTGCTTGTGGTTTTTCACAATATGGGCAGAAGAATCGCTTGTCATAAACTCGACCCTCCTCAGAGTTCTTATGTCCACACACAACAATTTCTAAAACATATGTAATGAATTGCAAAAATTCTAGTCTTGCTATGTAATAGCTGTAGTTTATGCAAGTTGCTATATCCAACCAAATTCCTTAGGAAATGCAATCAATAAACTTTTATCATTTTTATATATTGTGAGTGAAAGTTTTTTGTTCGAACTAAAAGTATGCACTGCAAATCTGAAGATCAGAATATAAAATTATGTTTCATAAATTTGACAGCTTGCAGACTATTTTAATCTTTTTTGCTAATTCTAACTGAGCAGCTATTTTAGTTTGAATGTATTTTAAGTAAGTAAACTATTATAAAAAAATGTTGCTAATATCTGAAAACTCATTAAAATTTCTGCTAAGATGTTGATGTCCATCTACTCAAAAAATTATACACCAGCTAAGGTTGTAGCGTCAAAATTTGTTACAGATCAATATATCATCATCCATATTGAGTAAAAACAAATGCAAGCAAACTTGGGGCAACTGAGTAGTGTTTTAATAATAGTCTAAAACTGCCTTGAAGCTTGAACAGGAGCAAAGAAATAGTCTATGGCCCTAGTCAGCAAGAAGGATGTTGTGACGCTTCATTATCAAACGCCCATCCACGTCTAGAAAAATGACTTAGTGTACTGAAACTTGCCTCTTTTTTTGCAATAAATAATGAAATAACAGCTTTTCAACTTATTTTCCATCAGGATATTTTTATGTGTAAAATGAGAAGCAGAATCAAATTTAACAATAGTTGAGATGGATCTGATTTCTGGCAGTTGTCTGTGAGACCTGTGTACAGTCCTCTGTGAGACCTGTGTACAGTTGTCTGTGAGACCTGTATACAGTTGTTTGTGAGACTTGTGTACAGTTGCTTGTGAGACCTGTGTACAGTTGTCTGTGAGACTTGTGTACAGTTGTCTGTGAGACCTGTGTACAGTTGTCTGTGAGACCTGTGTACAGGACTATAAAGCTTGCGATTTCGTTAACTTTGAATTTTCAAATCTTGATCATTTCTATTTTTGTGGAGATATTTACTGAAACAGCAAGCTTTTTTAGGATGTACTGTAGCAACCTGCCCATTGGAAAAGCAAGATAAAACTTGACAATTTCCTTTAAAAGTCCTTTGGTCCATAGCTTATTATTGTGAAAAACAAATGATCCACTCTCAGTACACTAACATTTGTTTTTGAATGCTATGGATGTCTTACATTGAAGTGCCACTGAACCCCTCTAGCCAGTTAGGCCCTTAGACTAAGAAAGAGCATGTGAACGATGACATTGAGAAAAAAGAAATGCAATAAGACATTAGAATGTTGAGGTGATTTTTAATGTCGTGCCTGCTTATGGCTTTACTACTTCAAAGACTTTCCCTGGACACTCTAAAGTTTGCCTATCACCAATGATGTAGAACTGGGAGATCATTGCTCCCACAATACCTTGTAGAAAGGCCAAGTGCCGGAGAATGAGGAATGAAAAAGAAATAAAAAAAATAACAAGTGGAGGCCTGTAGAATAGCTAAATGTAATAATGTAATAAAAACGCTAAATGTAATAACAACAGTGTTCTAAATGTAATAAAACCTCTAAATGTAATACACTCACTGTTCTAAATGTAACAGTTATTTACAGCTAACTGTAATAACCTTAATGTTCTAAATGTAACAAACAGCTAAATGTAATACCACATATGTTCTAAATGTAGTAATGCCACTAAATGTAGTAACTGTAGTGTCCTAAATGTAACAACTGAGTTGAATTGTCTTTTGATGTAATAATCATGTTTTCTGATTTCATGTAGGAAAGCTGCTGCTTCTGTATCGACTTACACTCTGACCAATTGACTATTTGGTGATCTGATACAAATGATATTTTATGACTAACTTCAAAGAGTAATTGCACAATTTCACTGAATGCAATGCAGTAACACAAATACGCTACATAACAATGTAATTGCAACCACACTGTTAATGCGATAAGCATATTTTCAACTGAAATTCAGCTCTTTTGACGACAAAAAAATGAAATAACCAAATGTATGAAGCTAAAACCTTGCAGTGCATTAAAAGTCACATCAGAATGAATGTGTTTAGCACACTTATTTGGCCCTTTTTAAAACCACCAACTTGAGCTTTTGTCAAGCCAAAGACTATGGTCTTTGGTCAAATGGATCATTGGATCCACAAGTAAATAGTGTTTGTTTATACGATCACATGAATGCACATGCCATGTAACCATCAAATGCACCAAAGTTAGCTTTTATATTCTAGGTCAAATGGCTGCAAGCAAGTTAATTAATTAAACAGCTTAGACAACCACAATCAGTGTATTCCAGCATTTTTCCCTTGTTCTCCCATTTATAGCACAAATAAAAATAAACTTAATTCAATATGCAGGTGAGTACAGCACACATGTGTGTGAATGAGGCCCATTTAATATTACCAACCCGCCCAATCCTAGCATTTCAATATGGACCTTATGCAAGTAATTCAACATAGATTTTTGTATTTTTAAAACTGTATAAGATAAGTGTTGTTGCAGGAACACAAGCACTATATTCTTTATCTGAGTTTTTCTTATTATAATCTCATTGCTTCTGTCTGCTAAGACAATGCAATAATTAAAACTTCAAATCAAGATGGCTGCTGAGTTTTATTTGATTATGATAACATGGTGCGTACAAATAGAAATACAAAAAATGCATGAGATTATACACAAACAAAGAATACGGCATGCTGTTAACAACCTCAATGTCTATCGCCGCCTCCAAAATATGTCCTTTACATCATACCAACCATGCCTCCTCAAATGCAGGGCGAGCCACGCATTTATCCACATTGGAAAAACATTGAACAGCTTCTCTAATTCCAGCATTACACTACTATAACGGCCGCAACATTTCACCATTTTACGCATTGAAAATGTTATCTCATTGGAGCTACATGTAGCTGCATTCAATGCATTGCGGTTAATTCGATTAAGGTAGATCCATGAGGGATTAGGTCGCTCCACGTAGCTCTCGAGCACAATAGCAAATGGTGTGATTCCACACAGCCTTGCATAATTAAAGACATTGTTATCTACAGCAACCTTTAAAATATATACCAATATTTCAACTGGTAAATCAAAAATTTCAAGGACCTTCGTGTATTGGGTTTCTATAGATTCTGCTGGATGCGCCGATGTGACCATGGTATGTTCAATTTCCTCCATCTCAGGCATGCTTTTGTCAAACAGTTTGATTTTGGAGTTGCTGTTGACCAAATGTTCATCTGAAAGTTCATCAATTTGTGTGCTTCTGCGGATTATTTCACTAACAATTTCTTGGTTGTATTGCAGGGAAACATAGTGGTCACCATGCCCCTCAGCGAAATGACCAATGACGAGTGTTTGAACGCGGCAATCAAATACATTACTTCCATTGGATGAAATGAGCGTTGTCCGATCATATAATGTGGAAAGTATCAAAATTTGACAATTTAAAGCTTCGGAAAGGGCTTGCAGAACAATGTGGTCACCATATGTGCCAGCTTGACTCATTTATATTAAGTATGAAAGATGATCACTCACGGAATGATACCAACTTACGTCATGTTGCTGACCCAAAAACATATGGCTTGTAAGGTAATCAACTGCGGTCTGTCGAATTGTCATACTGCTGTACATCTCATTATTTATCTGGTTAGCCAGTGAGGCAAACTTGCAGTTTCCATCAGCTGCAGGGTCATATTGAATTGCCATTGAGAAGGTGTTGTAGTGGATTTTGGGGGCTGAAACCCACTAGCCGAGGTCGGTAGCTTGCTGCCACCAGTTGTTATGTTTTACCTGCTAAGATAATTATGGTGCCATCAAAGGTAGGTGGGGTTATCAGGTAACTGTCCAATCAACGGCTTATTCACTTCCTGTCCCGCCTCTGCAGCCTTTGTATCAGCTCCTCATCCAGTTTAGGGGTGGTTATTCCTGGATTCATCTTCCTGTGTCTTTTAAGATACTTTGTGGTTCTCAGCCTATGCTGAGTCATTTCCTGCCGGCCCGGCAAGGTCGGTAATGTGTCATACAGGGCCGGCATAGCCCGATACAGGGTCGGCACAGTGCTTAGATGCAGGGTCAGTCAATCCGGTATGATTGATACGACTGTTTCTTTGTCTAGCCATTAGTATAGGGTGCTAGACTTAGTAATAATAAGATGCGCAGGAGTGTATGCTATGAAAATTCACAACACACCTCTCCATTAAAGACATTCTCTTGTCTGTAATAATCCATATTCAAACAAGAGAACAAGTAGCTGGGAGTATCAACCGTACTCAGATTAAAATATATTTGTGAAATCTTTGTTCACCAAATACAGTAAAAATACAGAGAAGTCTATGGAGTCTATGTCCATAGAGCGGTTATACATGTGAATAAAATATGTATGTACACACGAGAGAATACGTAGTCTCTCAGAACAAGTCGCCCCGCAGGTTCTTGGCTTGGGTGCGTCGTCGCACTACTTCTTCGGTTACTGCTCTAGCTTCTGCTTTCGCTAATGTAGTGTCTTCAGCAGTAAGGAGTTGTCCTACGATCATCCGTCGTAGTTCTTGTAAGGTTCGCCCTAGAATAACCACGTGTTCATCAATGGCTTCCGCCAATCTATTGCTATGATGTGTAAACATCAGCGTGGGTCTGGGTACCACGCGCTCTGCTTTGAGCTCTGGCAAGTCCACGACCTTGGTCGGTGGAGCAGGCGGCGCTGACTGGGCACACCTTTTACCCAACTTGGGTATCTTATAAGTCTGCAGCGGCAGTGGTGTCACTGGCCGAGTGTTGGAGGTACTGGCTGCCTCCTCGGGCGAGCGACCTCGCTTCAACGTTCTGCCCTGCTGCGTAGGTTGGCATTTCCGAAACTTCGCCGGGTCCTTCCACTGGACGACTTGACAAAACCTACTGTAGCTGGCCCTGTCCACGGTATAAACAATCCCTGCCTTCTGGTGGTGTACAGGGTCACCAGGCGCGTCGTACTTGGCCTGGTGGGAGTAGACGGCGTCTCTACTCTCACTTTCATAGCGGCAGTAATGCCGTAGATAGTGCTGCGCCACATGCACGCTTAGCTGTCTGGAATTGCGTGCCCCAAAGTCGCACTTTGGGCACTTAGAGTCAATGGCACTTCTCATCAGTGCGTTGATTCGATTTTCAGTTGCTGTAGTTACCCATCGTAACATACGCCAACGCGTCGGGTTCCTCTTCCCGTCCTGAGTATAGGAAGTTGTCGGCTCATCTTCCAATGTGAGCTTTTCCTCTGGTAGCTCGCCCTCCTCTAGGTCAGTAGGAGGGGTGACCTGCACCAACTGTACCGCCAACTTTGGCTTGATCTCTGAGCGAGAGTCAGCAACTGCAACATCAATATGTTTATCAGTACATGATTTACGCACTGAGATTGATACATCGCAAGGGGAAGCAAGGGGGACCGGTTGTGGGGTTGATGCCCTTACAACGTCTTTGAGGGTCGTTGGGTTATCGCCCAACGAAGCTATTGCAGGAGCAACGCCTTCTAGTGGAGGGTACCGGAGCCTCCGGTTCTCCTTTCTCTCTTTTGAGAGACCTTTTCTGCCACCCCGGGTCAGTGTGGCAGGTACAGGCAGCACAAGGGTGTTCTCCACATTTTTAGTACGCTTAGTGCCTGCCTTCTGCGCTGTGGCATCTCCCTCTTTCTCCTGAGGGGGCCGCGAAGGGTTTCCAACGCCTTCTGCATGTTTCCTCAACTTGCTGCTTACTGCAGGGTGCCCCCGGGCCGGTATAAGGTGACCCCGGGTTGGCATTGAGTGCTGCAGGGTCGGTATCAAAGACTGCCGGGCCGGCATAGAGTTATCTTGTCCTATAATAAACTTCTTTTTACAAGATTTCACTACCACTACCGGTTTATCTGCCAAATCTGCCTTTATTTTTACTGGGGAAGTTAATCTGTCAGTATTACTTGACAGAGGCACTTGGGTTTGGGGCTGAAACGGTTTGGGACTGCCACAACGTAGCGCCAAAGGATCAGTTCTAGAACCATTTTCGAAAATCCATTTTGCCATTTGAGATTCATAAAACTCACCATCCTTTCTAGCAGGCGACGTGTCTGTGACTTTCTTCTCGAGTGCTAGTTGGCTCTGTAGCAGGTCTGCTGTTGGCATAGCCAACAGTTCTTCCTCTGTCAGTGTAGCCGGTGGCTTGTACTCAGCTAGTCCAGCCTCAAGTAACAGATGCTCATCATCTTCCTCTAAATCCAGGAAATGTGAGCCAGCTTCCGTCATTTTGTTGAGTGAGAGTGGTGCTTTAGGTGATCTGTAGTGGTCAGTGTCGTTTGAAAGAATGAGCAATTTGTTTTTGCTAAACTTTCTCTCATCAATGTGACTCATTCTGTCTGCAGTCACAGGAAGTGCAACTGTAGTGCAGGTACTAAGAGCAATTTTTGCTGCCTCCTGGTGGCTGTCAGGCTTGCTGCACAGCTGGAGCTGGAGCTGGAGACACCAAGCACGACCTTTCTGGTGTGAGCGGTTTGGCAGATACAGCCCTTGGAAAGTTTGGGAAAGACTTTCAATCTACCGCATCACAGGTGACCTCTCCTCTTCTTCCTGTTGATTGCTTAAAATAGCACCCTGCCTCGCTTGCAATTCCTTCCTTTTGATTGCAGGGCTTTCTCCACTGCTCTTGACTGTTGGGGATTCCCCTAACCACAAGGGGTGTAGCCAACAGGGGCGCGGGGGTAAATTTCACCGTTTTGCCTAAAACTTCCTCAGTTCTTGTCGGATTCGGCTGAAATTTGCTGGAGAGGTACTTCTCCCCTCTCTCAAGAGTCCTTGCAGCTTGCCCTGCTAGGAGCGTTTTTGTAGGGGGAAATCCATTCCTACAAAGGGGAACAGCGCGTTTTTATCCCCAAAACGGCTGGCTTTTGCTGAACCTGCGTCTAGCTGTCTAACACTGTCTTCCAACAGCTGTCCATGCTTATCCGTGCAAGGAAGTTCATGGCCATCAATAATGATTGTAGAGTCTGCGAATCGCATCATGCACTCATGTGCTGTGAGGAACGGCATTCCCACGATGGCGCCTCATGTATATCGCTGATGACAAAATTGACATCTGTCCGTTAGCGACGGAGCTGGAGTGACACTTGTATAGTTCCATAAAATTGGATTTGTGAGCCGTCTGCCATTAGACCATGTGGCTCACTATCTTGTAGAGTGTCCTGTACCCACTGTGGTAGTCTACAGTACGCATTCCGTGACAAGAGGTTAGTCGTGCATCCCGTATCTACAAGGATGGACATCAGACGTCCGTCCATCTTGCCGGACAGAAAATAACTGACCGTGTACGGACGCTTTAGATTAGTTCTGGCAATCTCCGTTGCCTGTCTTGGTGGAGGTTCATTTGCAGGGGCGTAGCTCGCCTGCTGACCTCGAGTAGGGGGTTTACGGCTGGCCCTGTTGCAGCTAGACGCCGTCTGGTCTACTGCGGCCAGTATCCGCTTCCCTTTTTCAGTGGTTGGCTAGCTTTCGCTTGCCAAGGTTTGTGTGTACAGTCTCTCTGTACGTGTCCAACTTCACCACAGCCCCAACAGCGCAGTGTGGGTGTAGCTTCCAACGGTGGAGTGGCAGCTGGGGAGTTATCCTTCCTCAGCGATTTATCCTCCCTTGCTAGTGCTTGTATGGTCTCCATTACCAACTGGAGAGGGTTCTGCTCAGCGCTACTGACTTGCTGAACAGGTGAGTTAGGTGGAGCTGGAGTGGAGGGTGACAGAGGGGCAACGCCTCCGTACTCATCCTCTGAGTCCGTCTCGTCTCCTACCGCTCGCACATGAGTAGAGCGCTCATCGTGTGCGGTTTTTATTTGCAGGTACTCATTGCCTGCTCTCACTGCATCTGCCAGGTCTGCTGGCTGTATAGCCAGCAGTTGCCTTTGCAGGTATGCGTTACCAATTGTGGAGCTGACAGTGTCCAGCGTTATGCGTTGCACCGCTCTAGGTGGGAGGTCTTCGTATGCCAAACGAATCAGACGCTCCACCTCGTAAGCGTGCTCTTGTAGCGAGGTCTTGTAAGACCTACAAAGGCTAGTCAGCTTCGACATCGCCTCTCTGGGAGTAACACCAAAGCGTGCTCGTAACGCTGTGAATATCCCTTTGACGTGTGGAGGCTTTCCACACTCCAGTGCACTGCCCCTCAAAGATGCACGCAGGTGCAGCATGGCAGTTTGTTCCGTCCACTCGTTCACTTCGGCCACCTCAGTGAAGCGTGCGATAAAATACTCAATGTCGCTTTCACCTTCGTATCTAGGTGCCTTGAACTTAGAATGTGTATTAGCATTGCCTGGTCGCATGACAGCTTGCAAAGCTTCCGTCAGACGATCCATAGCGTTCAACTCAGGGTTGACAGCAGGAGCTCTTCCCGCACTACGTGCTCTGTTGGCCGCCATTGTTACGACTAGAGGAAAGATCAACTCGATAGTCTACAAGTGGGGCTGAAAAACAGGTTGCTGCGCCGGTCTTAACGGTCGCAGGGTTAGTAGTGAAAGATGCAGGTCCGGTATTGACCAGTGCAGGGCCAGTATAGATAATATACAGGGCCGGTATAGACAGTGCAGGGTCGGTAGTGACTGATGCAGGGTCGGTACATAGAGTATGCAGGGTCGGTCTGTCAAGAAATTGTCCGTGTAGTCTCAAAATATGATGTGTGTAAATTCGCAAGACGAAGTCTAGGCTCGACGTCGATTGCTGTGGCAGAACTGTTGCAGGCGGAAGAGAGCCAACGCCTTTCGCAAAGTTATATTGCTCACGTGGTAGGGGAGCACTGCTGCAGTCGGAAGAAGTCAACGACTTTCACAGGAGTGTCCGTTTCGTCCTGTACGGTGAATACAGGATCGGGATTGCTGGTTCTGTTTAGAGCAGAGTCAGGGTAAGCGTAGCTGAGTAGGGTGTGCAGTAGATCCCACCGCTGCCACCAATGTAGTGGATTTTGGGGGCTGAAACCCACTAGCTGAGGTCGGTAGCTTGCTGCCACCAGTTGTTATGTTTTACCTGCTACAACAGCAGGGTCAGTATCCTACCGAGATAGAGTATCAACTCTACAACCAAAATGGAGCCCTCGGCTCAGACGCATTACTCAGTGCTTTCGAGTAATTAGACATTTATTCCTCCAGAATAAAGTCGAGTTAGTTAAAAGGCACAAGTTGCACAAAACAATAGCAATAACTGAAGACAAATGGTAAATGTTCTGTCTTTTATAGGCATCTCACAGGAAGTCACAGGAAGTAATCTTTGTCACAACCAATCACAAGAGAATAATAGATAATCAACCAATATACAGTCCTATAATAATAGATAACAAATCACATGGCTAAGATAAATATGGTGCCATCAAAGGTAGGTGGGGTTATCAGGTAAACTGTCCAATCAACGGCTTATGCACTTCCTGTCCCGCCTCTGCAGCCTTTGTATCAGCTCCTCATCCAGTTTAGGGGTAGTTATGTCCTGGATTCGTCTTCCTGAGTCTTTTACGATAGTTTGTGGTTCTCAGCCTATGCTGAGTCATTTCCTGCCGGCCCGGCAAAGTCGGTAATGTGTCATACAGGGCCGGCATAGCCCGATACAGGGTCGGCACTGTGCTTAGATGCAGGGTCGGTCAATCCTGTATGATTGATACGACCGTTTCTTTGTCTAGCCATTAGTATAGGGTGCTAGACTTAATAATAATAAGATGCACAGGAGTGTATGCTATGAAAATCCACAACACTGTTTTGAAGATACTCCACATCAGATTTGTGAGTTCGGGGTATCAAAAGCTTAAGTTGCAGCAGTTTCCTCTTTTTAACATGTGCACTTACACTTTTATGATTCAACACGCGTTGTTGCTGCAATTTCAATGTTGCACCCATGAGATGTGTGACTGGAATCCACTCCTTTATCACCTTGTATTCAGTTACAGCATATTCACATAAATATTTGAAATTTCGCCGTTTTAAAACAGTACCTTCAACTAACCTGTGTCGTTGGTTAGACACTCTTGACAATTTTGATTTCAATTTGATTAAAACTTTGTCGCCATTTAAATAAGTTGGACACTTCAAACGTTTTTGAGAGTATTAGACATTCCGTGCATTGATTTTCTTTGTGGAATTCAAAACGGTTTTAGTATGGCTTTGTAACTGCCAGCAGAATGTAAGGAAAAACATTTCTTACACCCAAAAAATGCGTCAAAAGATTAATAAAATCCGAGAACGTTTTTTGGTTTCTCATTCATCTTGAGCTCAATATCTGGTAAAGGTTGAACCCAATTAAAATGTCTACCGACATCAAAAGTAGTCGCCAACATCCGTTTCAGCTCCCGGTTGGACCTTTCTACCTTTCCTTGCGATTAGGGGTGATATGGCGATGAGGAGATGTCCTTTATCTTGTGAGTTGACAGGTAAGCTGCAAAATCTTCTAAAAACTCGCTGCCTCTATCGTGTTGCACTATTTTCGGAAAGCCGAATGTTTTAAAAATTAAGTTAATGCTGTAACTCCTGAACTCGATTTCTTGACCAGAGGACGTAGCCATATGTATCGGCTGTAAACATCGATGATTCTCAGGATGTACGCATACGTTTTTCCATGGTATGTCGACTTTTGACCGGTCATATCCACCAGGTCTACCTGAAGCCTTTCCATAGGCCTCGAAGCCGTGGTAGGTGTTATCGGCACTTTGTTGTTGAAACGCACGTTTAATTGTTGGCTCAGCTTCATAGAGCACAAAACGTGATGGATAGTTTTCTCTGATGGTCCAGCCAAGTCAGGTAAGAGATATCGTAATCTTCTCGCTCCCAAAATTTTCATTTCAATAAAGTTATCCTTGACGACAGCTTTAATCTCTGACTTTTTCAACAACCTTTTCCCATCTAAAATCAGGTTGAGTATGTATATAACAATTTCCAGCAGAAGTTAAACATGCTATTTGTGGCCAAACATTTTGCTGTCGGTCTACAAATGAGGAACCCCGCTCAGTGGAAGGCAACTGCACTGCAATGAAACAACGGGTAAATGCAGCAGCCCTGCGGCTAACAGGAGAAAAGGCAATTTTCTGGTTTGCTCAATCCTGAGATTTATGATACAATCAATATTTTAAAACAATTTTTCACGATGTCGATAATGAAAGGTCACCATTACCAAGTTAATCTAGACAAGGTTTCAGTTTTTGTTTTAGGACCATCCACTGACAATCGTTTCCAATAGGATATATTGCAAAATCCACAACATCCAATACCTGCCTTGACAGCAACAGTGCTTCCTCACAGGACGGAAACTGTTTTTACATCTATATTGTACAACATCTATGGTGTAGCCAATGATTGGAGACTACTTAATGGGTGCCAGTTGAAGAAAAACATCGTTCTGATATTATTGGGTTGAAATATTTGATGTTTTAGTCGTAAATTTGATATCGCTTGATTTATTTTCTTCTAGTAGGGATGATGTAAGTAAACGCCTACATTCTCTGTGGCAGCAAAGACTGGTAGTGGACAAATGTCGGAAGAAAGCTGCTTTATCTAGCGCATTGTACAACATTTATTTATAATGTAACCAATGATTGGAGACTATTTTGCGAATGTCAGTTGAACAAAATTTGTCATTCCGATATACTTAGGTTGAATCTTTTAAGGTTTTAAGTTGTTAATTTAATATCGTTAGACAAATCCACTTTCCTCCATTAGGGCTCACTAAACAAACAGTCTTTCTATGCCAGGCACTTTGTTTATGCAGGAAGAAGACTGTTTCAAATTTAACATTGGTGAAGAAGACTGTGTAAAGGCAATGTAATCTAATTTCAACTTGAATTTTGGTTTTCTTGCTCAATTAAAATATGAAAATGACAATGTCTGGATTTCAAGGTGTATTGGATTGTCAATTATTTTTTCAGTGGCCATTATCTAATGATGCCCTAAACAGTAGATGCAACTGAGCATTGTTCTACTTTCCGTAAGTAGCATGATTGTGTCTGAGGCTTTTGAATACTCATTGATGCTGTTTACTGTAGGAGTATAAGAAGCACTTCCCAGGGAAAGGTAGTTATAATGAAATATAGCCCACAATTTTTAGTTGTTAGCCAAAATTTTCTTGTTTGTGCAGTTGGAAATAGGTTCAGGGAAATAAGGGGATTGTGAGGTTTATTTTCATGTAAGAAATGTTGAGCAACAAATAGTATTGTCAAAAGGAATGGGCAGACAAGTCACTGGCAAAAATGGAACAAATTAAGACAAAAACGTGGATATTGTGCAAAGTATCAATGGAAATTAAAATTTCAAAAATACTTATCCAAGAGATTGGTATGATTGAAAACTATGCAAAAGCTCAATAGCTTACTGATTGATACTGGTTCAGGGGTTTCAGCCGAAGGTATTTCACGAAACATTTACATCAAAAAAATAATCCTTAATTTAAATAGAATTTTTTTTGCAGTTTAATCTGTAGATATATGTAGCATAACCCATACTGTGAGTTGAAAATTGTTTCTGAGTGTCATCTCATCAAGTTTTTCCAACACAAAATTGAATAGAAAGCAGATGATTCCTGATCCATTTAATTCACTGAGGTGCGTTAAAATAGCACCTGGTAACTTCTGCACTGGCGATATTCCAAAAAACTGCTTGCTTTTGTTTACAGATTCATTAGGCATTATGTCTTGTTGCTTTCTCCATTGAACTCATATAGTATGTTTCCATGTCACGACAAACTTGGCGCTAAGTGTGGCGCCAAAGAAAATTTGTCATGGGAACAACGTTGTCGCCAGGGCTCGTCGCCAAATTTTAGCGCCAAGATTTTTCGCCAAGATTTAGCGATTTCCTTGGCGACAAGTGAATTGCCAAGTATTTAATTGGTCATGGTAACAGCAACGCGAAAATTTGTCGCTAAGGACTGCACATGCGCAACATGCTTACTAAGTAGTAATTCCTACTACTAGTAATCAGTCGCACTCTGTACTCACCAGTCACTGCACTACTATCGCCTGAGGCACGGATTACATTTTAATTTCAAATATTGCCATTCTGAAATCGTCATGTCTGGTCAAGCCAGTTGGAGTGTGCACGAAATAACTACCATGCTGGATTTGATCGCAGAGAGGGACTCCTATCACAAGATATTAGATAGTAAACGCCAGCGAAATATGGATTTGTTTTATGAATTGTCAACTATACTTGGAGAACGAAATATGCAAAAAACACCAATTCAGTGCAGAAGCAAGTTCAAGATATTAAAAGCCAAGTATATGGAAGAGAAAACGAAGAGTAAAACGTCAGGTTAGATGCAGGAAGATGAAAATACTAACACTTACTACTACTAGTAATAAAAATATTTTTTATTTAGCAGATTATTATTATTCTTGTAATTATTATTTATTTATTATTTATATTTCATAATAGTTAATAATAATGACTTATTATTATTATTATTATGATTAATATTTATGAGTATTCTTATAATAATAATTGTAATGTTTATTTATTTAATACCTCTTACTTATTTTTCTTCAATTTCAAACTGCCAGCAGTCTGTTGCATTATTTTTTTTTCCTGTTCTGATAGATAAAAATATTTCAACTATTTATTTATATTAACATGAAGGTGTAGTAATAAATAATACAACTACTAACTAGTTGTATGCATTACTACACATTAATAATTATCGTTTTATTAGGACATGTTGATGATAGTAGTAAAATAATGCTAATAAAATTTTCTAAGCTCGCGGTGTGGCTACCACTGTCAGTGATTAGAAAAAAATTATGTTAAAAACGTCATGCTGTGTCAATGAAAGTTATAATTCATGTTGTTTAAATACTGTCACAGAGCTTAACATTGTCAACAAATTATGTTCATATATTCATGCTTGTATGACCTAATTTATAAATCCCAAAATCTTTACTTGAGTCTGCCAGCTAACTATTATCATAAGCATAGGTGTTGTTAGTAGTGAATTTCTATTTGCAATTACCTAAAGGTCATTTGTGGTGTCATAACTTCAAATTTTATGTATGCTATTGTTGAAATTAGAAAAGAAGTTTCAATTAATCTCATGACGATGTTTAATTTACTGCCTAATTAAAGTATGATTATTGTTATTTCAGGGAGTGGTGGTATTAAATGGAAATACTTTGAAGTCATGCACAAAATTCTTGGTGGCAGACCGGTGGCTGTAGCTCTTGATCAAGGAGTTGAAAGTGAATTAACTGGTGAGAATTTAGTCGAGGTCTCAGCACACTCACCGTTTTAAAAACAAATATCAAAAAATTAATTTATAGTAGCTTAGCAATACAACAAAAGTTATGTCAGCTTGCTGCTTGATATTAACCAATCACAGTTAAGGATTTCATGGAAATTATGAATGGAACGAAAAAGAATGTCAAAATCTTAATGGCCTGCAAAATTGCAACAAATCTGCGCCTAGCAACTCGCAGATTACTGCCAACGGAAACGAAACTTGAACAGAAAACGGCGCGTGTGCAGTGACCTTCATTTTGTTGATGGAACTCATATATGCTCACCAATATGCATTGTATTGTTAATGCTGGCTCTAGTCACAAACCACATCACCAATGCCATCACTAATGATTTCCTAATTCAACTAGTAAAAAAACTCGGCTTGTGTTGGAAAGTCATTAAATTCAGTTGTAATAAATGTTTACAAATACACCAGCATTTTCGACTGCGTCCATGTGCTCAACTAATTTGAATAGCTTGTTACTCATGTAGGTGCCAGTACCAGCACTGTCTTATGTACCGAGATTTCGACAGAACCACTCCCAACACCATCATCACTGCCACCAACCACCCTTGCACCTTCAACCGTAACTACAACTGCATCAACACTCCCAGCACCACCGTCACTCACAACCGCTATCCACTACACCATCTACAGCAACCACATCACTATCATCAGTGGCAGCAGCCCCACTCGTCACAATCAGCATCTCCAGCACCAGAAAGCCTCCAAAGTCCTCCGGTACGCCGACGAAGGATAACCAATCCATTCCACCGACATAACGAACCTGGGCAAGTTCCTGACAGGGATATGACAATATTTCAGAGGGCAATGCTCGATTCTATGGACAGACATTCAAATGCAGTCTTAGGAGAGATCCGGCAACTGCGAGTTCAACAAAACTCATTGATGAACCGTTGTTTTAGTTTTATTGAAGCTAACCATTTATCCAATAATCCAGCAGCTCATCAACAAATGCCACATGCTCCACATTCCTCTTTTGCTTCACCTCCACACGCCCCACCACCTCCACACGCTCCACCACCTCCACACGCTCCACCACCTCCACACGCTCCACCACCTCCACACGCTCACCACCTCCACATTCCTCTTTTGCTTCACCTGCACACGCTCACCACCTCCACACGCTCCACCACCTCCACACGCTCCACCACCTCCACACGCTCCACCACCTCCACACGCTCCACCACCTCCACACGCTCCACCACCTCCACACGCTCCACCACCTCCACATTCCTCTTTTGCTTCACCTGCACACGCTCCACCACCTCCACACGCTCCACCACCTCCACATGCTCCACCACTTCCACATTCCTCTTTTGCTTCACCTCCACACGCTCCACCACCTCCACACGCTCCACCACCTCCACA